>JAOTQE010123336.1:0-12505 GCA_025631205.1 Nesometra sesokonis
TTTCTAGTCGCTTATTTGGTTTTGAAAAGTACCCCGGGATCATTGGGAACGAAAATAAACCCATGGTATAATTTTTTAAATTAATCACATTTTACCTATTTTGGCGCAGTTTGGCTTTGAACTGGCCCACTGTGCGCCTGTCAAATTCACACAAAAACTGGAACAATAGGTAGGTAGGTAGGTAGATAGGTAGTTATACTAGGTAGGCAGGAAGGTTTAAATAAATTCAAATTTTTAGTTTTAGTAACACAAAAACGATGCATTAAAAGTTTAATAATCATCGAATTGAGGCCGATCATCCACACAATCACGGGCCCGATCGTCTCTACGTGAGACAAATTGTCTAGACCCGATTGTCCATCAATCGGCCTCGTGTTTTCGTTTGTCTATAATTGAAAATTGTGATGGACGATCGGGGCCCACATGATCATATGCGAACGATTGGGCTCGTGGACATTGATTATTGTATACCCTGAAAGAGTGACAAAGGCGAAGATATTATCCCCGATCATAGATCAACCCTTTTCTCCAGTTTAACAACAGAACAATCGAGATCTTGCCGAATCTTCTTTTTGTAGTAATCTACTAGGTCTAAATAAATACGCATCTAGGCTTTATGTTTACTTTGTTCATTCAATGTTTTAAAACCATATAAGCCATAACATTTAAAATGGAAAATCGTTCATATGTACGTCTGCATAAAATATACCGGCAAGCAAGGTCGATTAAAAGAAGTCTCCCGCCCTTAAAAGCTTTTTTGTGCTCATTGCCAACATGGTACCCTATATTAATGTTTGTAATTGAAATTCAAAATTTGTATTTCTTGTCTTTAGTTTGTACCAGTTAGTTAGTTAGTTAGTTAGTTAGTTAGTTAGTTAGTTAGTTAGTTAGTTTGTCAGTTAGTTAGTAATATTACATTATTAACAATATTTAAAAATTATCTACATAAATTGCAAGTCTTTGTGTAATCTGGTCAATTTATGTCTGTTGTAGCCCACTGCATAGCAAATCATTGTCAACATAAGTATCGGAGGGAGGAACAACGGTAAACGGAACTGTTAGTAGTTTAGTAAGCCATACGTTGGTGGCGCTACACAAATTATTAAATATTACATTCTATTACATTATTGCCCTTTAAATGATATGCAATGGTATAAATCTTAAAATTGCAATGGTTATATTATTTATATATTATACTAAATGATTTTTTTAACTCCTATTTAAAATTATACAAAAAATAATTTCTATAATGTATGACACTAACCGCGTAATGAATGTATAGTCCATTAAATACCAAATAGCGCCGTCGACCCATTATGCCTTAAACTAATAAGTAAGAAAAATAACGAGTCCGCGGGTGACGCCCGATTCCACAGTCTAATTCTTTGAGAAAGGTCGCCCTCGGTGTGACTTGCCTACTTTCGCGAGATGCCCGGGCTGAGTTATCTGCCCCTCACAATAGAAAGTAAACAAAATATAGAAATTATAATAAGGCGGTCTTTTTTGTCTCCCACACCAACCACCCCACCAAAAGGCAGCAGGATAACTAAGAAGTAAAATTAATTACTGTCATAGTGGCTCTCCAAGCGCTAATGGGAGACGGTGAACAAAAAATCTATATAAAAAAATATTCTATTGTACATTAAATGTACGAAATAATCTTTAAATTTTATATATATACCATTTCTCTTGCTAAATCCGCCCCTGCCTTATGAAAATTGTGATAGGCCAACAGTAGGTCTAACTGTAATAAACATCACAAAACAATGTGGGGAGGGGTTTTTCCCTTTTGTGCATTTGCCGCGTACGTTTTTAACCTAGAATAGGCTAGGCACGGCCTAGGCTACGTACTTAGGGCGAAAGTCGGCACCAATTAGACCGTAACTCGAGTTTACAAATCGTCACTTCCCTATACGCAGTCTGGTCCCCCGTACCGTACATGAAAACGGGGTTCTACTGTATTCAAGCAAAGTGATGTGTTTTAGCAACATATTGCACTATAAATTATTACTCATGTTAATAAAAGTCGTCAAAACTTAGATCGCCTTGAGTTTTTTTACAACATCAGACTTATATTAAAATATTTACTGCTACCTGGAGAAATATATTAAAACACACACGTTATGTGCTACACAACCAAGTCATGAAATAATTTCCAAGTTAAAGATCCCTACTATTTTTAAAATGTAGGCCTATCCCAAGTTCACGGTACCAAGTTAAAGATCCATATTTTAAAGTGTATTAATGTTTTCAATGTTCCATGTATAGGCCTACAGTACATGGAAAACATAAAGCACGGTAAACACAACTCGGGTAAAAGAACGGTAACCTGTGGATTTCAAAATAATTTCCAAGTTAAAGATCCCTATGTTTCAAAATGTATTCAATGTTCCATGTATAGGCCTACAGAATATGAAAAACATAAAACATGGTAAACGGTATTACCTTAGGTTATACTTATGAGCTTTATTATAGGGCCATTATCATGCTACCCCATATATCATATATAAATAAAGAACAAGAAAAAATGTATATGTTATTTTACATTGAAACATTATATATAATATATAGATATATTGTATCATTGTATTTTCATACGATTTGAAATGAAAATGAAATAAAAGTGGGTGAAATCCCCACAAAAGAGAAAAAAAGCATGGTAAACACAACTCGGGTAAAAAAAAACAGTACTCTGTGTATTGCAAGTGTTATCAATATAAAGGCGACTCTCTAAAATGTTGTAGTCAAAATCCTAGCAAAACAAGATTAATTGTAATTACTTTTCAAGTTAGTTGATACAACTACTTATGAATAAAATAACTAAGCCTCTCTAACATCAGACGGATTTTGTTCCCACGAACGACGAGGGAAATCAATGAGTGATTTTTGTAAGAATTTGTACTAGCATACTAATGTTTTAAAAAGTACAGCGTCTTGATATCTTGGGTTAACACGAATAAAATAATAATTATTAAAAAATTATTTTCATTAAAAAAGCTCTTAAAAATAAATTTGTCTGCGTAGGAGGTAGGCCTCCGTTTTCTGAAGCCGTTGTTCATTTTTTTTCTTTAACAGAGAGCTTTGTCGTCGGAGGGGTTTATTAATAATACTATGTGAGGTCTCACCACAAAATGAGTCTCATGGTAGGAAAAAGTTATTGATACAGTTACAGTATAGCAGATTATAAGCTGTAACCTACAATTTAAATTAAATTCATCGGACATTCAAGATATGAGCATTTGAAGTTTTCATGTATGAAACACGGTTTAAAAAAATTCCCATTGTAGGCCTAATTGAAAAATAATTAAAAACTACAAATCTCAGAAAATCTACATGAAGGACGCTTTCTGCATGAAAACTGACTTTAAAATACATTAATGAAATATAAATACCATAGTACTCACGTTTGATTAAAATTAATTTTCTCAAAAAAACTTCAGACTTATTTTGGGTGATTATCTCAATTTGATCTCACCTGCGACTCATTTTGTGGTGAGACCTCACAATATACTGTTTTGGTGAGGAACCCAGACAGGCAGATAATTGGTGTACACAATCCGTTGAAATGACAAAGAATGATACATGGTCATTGACTTTACGTTTTAAAGAAATCAGTAAGATTATGTATTGAATTTGATTTAAAACGTGTTTTCGATAGGATTAAGTGTGTTGGAGTTGAATGTCAACTCTCACACGAATGCGGGAGTCTCACGTAGGCACTCATTCGGAACGTCTCACGCAACGTTTTATTCTCACGCATAACAATAATTGTCACGTATTAGACTGACGAATTTTAAAAAGTACCTTTTTAATTATATTAAAGAAAAAATTTTTGAATTACAAAAAGGCGAATACCGGATATGGACGAAAAAAAAACTTTGAAAATGTAGTCCTATTTATTTAACGGTTGTGCTTGTAAAATCCAAATTTATGCAGCCTGGCGACGGCGAAAAAAAAATTGTCTCATGCATTGAAGTCAAAAAAGTTTGCAGTATCACAATTTACATTCGGGTTCAAGACAGATGTATTTATTACTGTATCCCTTGAAACCGAAACATCCAGTTAAATAATTATAAATTGAAAATACAACACTATAATATTTCTTCAAGTGTATATTAGTAGGCCGTCGGCGCATGTAAAAATGCGAAATAAATGTTAGTTCATGAAGTAATTATTTAATATTTTATTCCTTTGAGGGCCAGTTGATGTGTAAAATATTGTACGAACTGTGGCAAATGTATTGGTCAAAGACTAGTTCAATATGTACCACTTTGGGAATAAAATGGGTTTTTTGTGTATCCCTTCATATTATTATTCAAATACTGAACCTAAAATTTGTATAAACCTAAGCTACAGTTCGACCTCCCGTAAGCGGACACCCTCGGATCCGAAAAAGTGTCTGCTTACGGGAGGTGTCCGCTTACGAGAATTTCGGCCTATAAAGGGCCATAGTAGAGAATAGTGAAATTATGTTAACAATTCAATTCAATTAAATTCTTCAATTCAATATTTTCTTAAATATTATTTATCATTTTTAAGATTGGTCCATTAATATGATTCTCAATCATTACAGTATAAGGACGATTTTGTACATAAAATTGTATTCGTTGTACAGAAAAATCACTAAACCTTCCGGTATATCCGGTTATGAGAGGTAAATTAACATACAAACAATCTAAATTTTAAGACAAAAAGTGACTGCGTCCGCTTACGAGAGGGGTCCGCATACAAGAGGTACCAAATGCACTCATTAGATAGGAAGATCAAACGGGTCTTGGAATTAATGTCCGTTTTGGGAGGTGTCTGCTTACGAGAGTTGTCCGCACAGGGAGGTTCAACTGTAGTCGTGTAAGCCTACTCAGGGGCGGACGTGGGTGTGGGGGTGGGGGCGCAAACATGCAGTGCGCGCCCCATATTTCGACATTTTCAAAATCCGTACCACACCCACCCGGATCTGAGAAAGGGCGCCCCCACTTTTGCTGGATCCGCCCCTGCTATTTTCTCATGGAAGAGTCTGAAAATTCAATCTTTGAGAAGTGGCTGAGAGGACACTCCAAAAGAATGAAGATTCTCTCCAAATAATTTTTTTTAAATCCATGAGTGTATACGTAAAAATCTGGATTTCTTTAACAATTAATAGTGCCTAATCTCTTAATGTAAAAGAGTGAAAATTCACTCTTTTGGAGTAAATTTAGAAGAATGAGAGTGATCTGAGAAACCACCCGAATTATTACCACTCTAAATACACTCTTCTGGCGTGAAATACAAAAAAATGAGAGACCTAGATAATGTGTTCGAAGCATTCTCTATTCCATATCGGTAAAAAAGTAACGTGTATAATAATATTGAAAAAAATGCATAATAATACAGTATAACTTCATATATTTTTATTTTGTGTCATATTCAACAAGTAGTTTCTCGCCACTTACAGAATAAATGTCATGTTTTCTGCAAGTCTCACAGGGCTTAGGCCTAAGTGGCGTTGTTAGGTTGTTAGAAAGAACCTAGCTTGCAGCCAGGTTTGAACACAGGACCTCAGAATAGAAAGGCATGGCTTTTAACAACCGAGCTTCAGTGCCACTTCGTAAGCATGTCAATCTCACAAAGCGGCATATCCACTCTTGCAGCAGTTCTCTGTCATACCGATATACTAATTTACAACTAATAATGCACTGTAACCATTCAAGATGAGAATAGTAGTGTAATTAACAATAATATTAATAATTAATTAATAAATAATTTATATACAGGATTTCATTCTATCATTAAACATAGTATTACGTCTTAAGAACAAAAGAACCCTATGATTTTAACCCATACTCTAAAATTAATTATGGCTTCTGTGCAACAAACTGTCTAAAGTGTTTAGATCTAAAAACTTATAAATCGTGGGAATTAATTGCCAAGTTCAGCGCCCTGATTAATAGAATTTTCCTTCAAATCATTGGCGCCAATTGTGATTTTATGCTTTTATCGTGTACTGCTGTAATTTTCTTATGACATGCATGTCGAATGGAAGTAAATACAATTAAACACGCCCTCTTGTACGTTTACATTTTCCATGAAAATAATTCCAAAGTATTTATAAATTGTTAAAATCTTTTGACGATTACATCGTGTGCACAGTTTTATTAAAAGATAAAGACAATTTTTTTTTAATTATTTTCAGACAAGAGAATAATTCAAGAACATAATCGATTGGCCAACGCAAGCATTTCTTCAGCCAATTGCATTTGCCCCACGTTACACGTGACTGTCTACAGTCACGCATCTGTCACGTGATTAAAACTTTGTTCCATCGAACACCTGGTACAACGACTGCAATGAATTTGCTCATTCGTTTTTAAATTGGATCGTCAATGAGACATCCCGGATATCTCAGCAAGTAGAGTTTTGTTAAAATCACGTTAATGCAGTGGCGTTTTAAAAGCAAGGTATATTGAATCTATAGGTTAATAACTACAAAACATTTGAAACCTCACGTTTTCACATTTTAAATGCAATATCTGGACGCGCGCATTATTGTTAAATTGCAGACAATGACATTCGTTTAATAATCTGAGAGCAATTTACGTCATTCCTGCAAGTATTGGAACCTCATCAGCTGACTGAAGACTCCTGGAAATATGTTTTATTTTGCCTAAAGCGTTTAAATATTTTAAATCATCATACAGTGTTTGTAATTATTAGTGGAACGGTGTTGTTTTTACATTTTTTGGTGCACCATTAATGTTCGTTTGCATATCAATCTATGACATTCGTAAAAGGTCAATTGTGTATCGTTAAACTTACGACATAATCGCTGTTCGGTTACAGGTAATTGAACAAGGAGACAACTGCTTTTTAAAAATTAATTTATAGAATACTAAACCGTTGTTTATTTCCGTGATAATTTTATTATTGTCTGCTCGGTTTTGGTCAACTGATAGTTTTGTTGAAATGCAACCAGTTTTATAGAGATTAGTGGTTGCTAGGCAAAACGCGCATCGTACTGTTTAACAAGATTCATCGCTATTGGTTGATGCATTGAGATAGGATTTACGCACTCGTCGTGACGAACAGAGTGTGACGAGTTTAATGTTACAAATACCTGCGAGAGATAGTTTCAACAAATCAGTCTGAAGACGGGGCGAATTGATAAAGACGGAATTGACCATGGAGAGCTGGTCGTGGAGTGCATTGGACGGCGATGGGGGAAATGATTCGTCGTGGTTCCTCTATGATGATGACAAGAAAACTTATTTTGTAGAGATTGTAACGTTACTTATCGAGCTAATCGGTATAATTGGCAATGCGCTTGTTATATTTGTTATATTGTACTACAAAAAGATGCATAATGTACCCAATTATTTGATATTAAGTGTGGCAATTGGTGACTTACTAGTACTGCTGTTTTCAATGCCATTTACTATCATGAGCTTAGGGTTTGATTCGGCTAGTGGTAGCGAAACAGGTTGCAAACTGACGAATTTTGTATTAATATTATCTCAAGGTGTATCGGCTTTGTCTTTCACTGCCTTGAGTGCAGATCGTTATTTTGCTATCAACATGGCTGTTGCGCCGATGCGAGATTACGCCAAGCGTGTAACCTACTTCTCGATTATCGTAAGCTGGTCAACTTCAATATCATTCGCTCTACCTGTTCTCTGGTTCTCCAGAGTGTTGCAGATACCATTTACAAACCAAGTGTTCTGTACTTTTGAGCCCGACGTAGGTTGGCAGCACGCTACCCTTGTTTACCAAACGTGTAGATTTGTTTTTCTCTACGCCCTACCCGTCATCGTCATCTCGGTCCTTTACACACTGGTTGCTATGGAGTTGTTTCGAAGTATCCGTGAAATGCCAACTGAAGCCACAAAAGTAAGTTCCAAGTCAGCATCATCGAAAAATCAAGCCCAGGCTAGAAAACGGCTGGCGATTACGGTACTGGTGTTAGCCGTAATGTACACCATCTGTTGGCTACCGTACATGTTTAAGGAAGTTGCCGTTGAGATTTTCCCCAATAAGATTAACTTTAAAGCAGGCTACAAAAATGTATCGTTTATAATGCTGTACCTCAGTAGCTGCATAAACCCTATCGCCTTGGTTGCTATGAGCAGAAACTACCGCAAGTATTTTTTGCGCTTGCTTTTCTGCGGAAAGGTACGCGGGAAAAGTAAGAAACCTATTACGTCATACACCAGCGTTACGACAAAACCAGCAGTTTGTAACAATTACGTAGAAACTGTACTTGATGAACCGTAATGGAGCGTGAGCATAAATACGGTAATGCATTTAAAGAAATACCGATGTAATCCCCGTAACGGGTCGTTGAATGTGGAACTTTAATTCCGCATCACTTGCTGCAATACGAAGCGCACGCGTAATGTAGTTAAAAACACCTTGACAGACGATATATAGATCAGAGATGGCCTACACAATGCGACCTGTTAATCATTCATTATTTCGATACGTTTATAAGGATTGGATTGATGTCTCGATCTAAAATGACGGGTTTGAATGATATTTAAACTATATCACTTTGTCTATTCCATGTGTTGATGTATTTTGGATTATTGAAATTCTTTCATCATCATCTCCTCGGAAATGTAAATACGCAGAAATCCTGCTTGATCGGTAGACTACGCCTTGCGGACGATATACGTTTTTCTGAACACGTTTAAATGTAGATACGCACACGAGTTGATTGAAGGTGCTGGAGGAAAAAGACTGTATCTTCAAACGTCAGATATTTTGCCGACAGTAGATGCTGAATCTTATGTTGTGTCATCGACTTAAGATGTATCCAATGTTGATGGAATGTCAAAACCAATCCATGTGTCATACCCATAACGTGTCATCTCAAACTCTTTTAAACATTACTGACAACCAACTTTTAACTGCTACTTTGTCTCTTATCAATAGCAGGATCGGATCCCTCCCACCTTTTTAGCCAAAAAATACAAACTCTGGGCCTCTCTAAAAGTGCACCAGAGAGCATATGTAGAGAAAACAAATTTCGGGGCCTAGCCGGCCCAGAACCCACGCCTATTGCCATCAATTTTCTGTTAAAATGTTTTCAAACTTGGCATCGTCCCCCTTTTTCTAGCTTCGCTGGATCCGCCTCTGAACAATGTGGGATAAAAATTACAGATAAATGATGTAAAATCACTAACATTTATCTATTTTCTAACAAAATTTAATTTAATGAATGAATAACATTTACCGTATGTAAAACAAGCTTAAAATCATATCATGTCTGTGCTTAGGTTTGGACTAACTATTAAGTATACTGTACTCAGATTATTCCAATTAGGGTTGGGTTGAGTTTTCTGAAACATATAGAGATATAAATATCCTTATTTTTATGGCTATAAGAATGACTACGGTAAGCTCTGGTCTGTCGAATACGGTAAACGAGGTATTTTGTAAATAGTTACAGTAGTGAATAATAGATTCCCCGATGGACAAGCAGGGCCGGTTCATAAAATGAATGAACCTCAATGATAGATACCATAGCGTAAAAGATGATGCGTTGACTAGAATAATAATTAGGCCTATTTAAACAGGCTACTACAATCAAACTTGCCTAAGTCGAATCCAAAGTAGCGTTGAAAAATATAGAATAAATTTGACTTAGAGATTGTAAATATATGGAAAATGCATCAGTTTAGTATGAGACATAAATTCGACTTAGAAATTATTCAAATTATGTAAGTTGAATGGTAGCCTACATACTTCAAGTTGTTACAGGAACTTGTATTCTGGCATAGGATTACGTCATGTAGAGTAAATGCTTAATGCGTGGCTGCACCTTTACGACATAATCGGAGTAATCGCTATATAAATGTCACATATTATTATTATTATATTATTAGTGGTCAGACTGCCAGACTGACATGTGAATGGGACTGACTGGTGTTGATAACGTACAAGACGAATACAAGGACGACGTGCAAAACTAATTTGCTGAGAATTTTGATAGGCCTATGACGGTACGTTAGGACATTTTTGAATGGGTATGTAAAATAATATCTGACAATTTAATGAATGTGCAATCAATATCATGCAACGATATTCAAATTTACCTGTAGATGCGCTTAATTGATTTTTCTTTAGTAGCACTTGCGGTGATAAAACGTCACGTCAATATGATATATGCGATATTAATATCCAACTATATTTAATGTTTGATATCATAACGATGTTCGTAAAATAGTAGTAAAAACACGAAGGTGACAATCTACTCCGCCATACACTGTGACGTGACAGACTATAATTTCGCATAGACGCGCGCGTGCTATATTGTCGGTAACAACAGGAAAATGTACAAAATCTTACACGCGCGTACAGAAACAAGCTGTGAGTTGTTATCTACAAGCGCGCGTTTTGCGTCTATTCACGCGCTTTTCTGCACGCGCGCAATAGACATTGTCTCTTCCTGGTATCAATGACGATATTATGACAGCGTACACGCTGAAAAAATGACGTAAAATATTCGCAAGTACATGGTCAGAAAGTTTACTTTTTGATATCGAAGTGCACGACAGTAGATTACGTAATGACGACGACGTACTACGGAACTGCCACTTTGCCTGCTCAGACGGGATTATCGAATAGCGGCATTGCTGGAATCAATGCCTATGTATTCGCCTTCCAAGTATTGAAAACCATTGCATTTATTATATGTATTCCTTGGGTATGACGTCGTAAGTAAGCTTTTTAAATCTGTGTGACTAAACATTAATACTTGTTTGTTTGATGTATATGTTACAGTATACCAGTACTCCATAAAGTTTAAGTTAAAAGGTTATTATTATGTACTTATAAATATTCTCCATGTAGTCTAGTGAACCTAGCCTAATGGCATGGGTATTTATCGTAAACTATCGTCGTTTCTACTGATGCACTTCAATATCTTTAGGCCTTTTCATCAAATTATTAAGACGTATCCTTCCGATATTTAAACCTAACGTTTTAACGGTGAATCTCTATCGTATATCTTAAGCATTGGTACTTATTAAGTCGAAATTGAGTTATGACGGATTAAAACGGATTTAATAGAGAAAATATTTTAGAATAAAAATACAAGCTTTTCTAGATAAGTCTATATAACCGAATAAAAATATGGGATATTGTAAAATATTATAGATCTACTGGTATATTAATCAGGTTATTAGGTAAAAGAAATATATTTAAAAACGCATCAAATAAGGTCTAAATAATAACGCTTCTTGTGCCTCGCAGTTTAGAAAAGTAACATTATGTTTGATGTAAAAACAAATATGTATAACTATATGACTTTGTAATAAATAAACATCGACTGAAAGTGTAATAAATATGGACTGAAATAACGAAAAGAACGAAATTAGTAGTACACCGTGTTTATGTGGCGATGGGTATTATTTAAAACAATATACATAGAACGTAACAACACGACTTCTAATGTAAAAAGCAATAAACGGAACTAATGAGGCTAACTGCACATTATAAACTAAAGGAAAGTCGAAGTAAATGCAAGATAATGACTTAAAAAGATAAAATGTTAGACACGATTTACCGTACTGAATATACGCGGTAGTGTCACTAATATCAACATCAAAAGGCTCTGTAAGCTGAAAGATTAAGGCGTGTTCCATATTTATGAACCATACTTTTTTTTAATGCCAACCTTTCTCGATACAGTTGAATCTCTCGTGGACATCTTCTGATCCCGGGAAAATGTCCACTTACGGGACATGGCCGTTTACCTGATAGATGCCAAACTTTTTTTTTATGGCATAGGCCTATATCAAGGCAATTTCCTTGCGATACCAGAGCCATAGTCATGAGGCAGACGAAGCAGTCGCCTCGTCTAAAATTTCAAAATTTAGTTTTTTTCCCGTGAAATATAATATATCGGGTGGGCATAAAAAAAATGCCCGTACTTTGGTGATAAATTGCTCCACTATCCTATGGTCAAACTATTTGAAGCTTTACACATTCAAATGACATTATGTTGGTATTATATTGACCAATTTTCAAGGTCATATCCCTAGTAGATTTTATACAGGTTTAAAATGAAAACATAGCCTCCAAAACACATGTTCCGGTGACCCACATTACATCGCGTGTCAGTGTCTTGAGTAGAGCACACCACAGATCATATAGGATCTGTGAGCACATGATGAACCTGTGTGACACGCACCAATCAATGATCATATGAACAAAAAATGGCTGGCGCTAGTGTCTAAGACACTCTTTTGCCAGATGAATGATGAGTTTTGCTGAAACAAGATGTTTTTTTTGGAGCGGATATGAAATTGATAGCAACATGTTTCACTAAAAAGTGTTGGAGAGAGAAAAAATTATGAAAGTCTCCCTGAGAAAAAAACTGGAATAAAAGTCCAATTAATTAATAATTAGTAATTTACAGGATGTCTGTGCGTGAGAATTCTGCTAATAGTCTAGTGGGAAGGAGGGGTTACCGTGCACCCAAATGATGTATTTTTTTAACATAGATTTTTGCAATCCTAAATATGTCTAA
>JAOTQE010123347.1:0-12504 GCA_025631205.1 Nesometra sesokonis
GATCGTTGTGAAAATCGTCATTTTTCAAAATTAACGATCGAAAACGCCGTTTCAAATCGCCGTTTTTTGGAATAACGGTCGACAGGAAAACAGGCTTTACTACTTTACTGTATTTCCACTGGTGGTGCACTTCATTAAAAATTTAAAATACAGACTTGAGGGCAGAATTTTCTAAATGCACACCTAAAATATGTGGGCTGTATTATAGATTCCCAGTTTTGACTTATCTTTCTCGTGATTATTTTATCTTCATAACATAATACAGAATCCTCTACCTAGGATTCAAGTTGTCATTGTTATTGTTTTAAATTTATTTTAAATTCAAATTTGTATATTTATTTATTTTTTCTTAGATTAGTAAAGCCCACATTAGAATATGCCATCATTCTTCAGCAGTCTAATTGCTTAGCAACAGACATGTTGGGCCGAATGCTGCATTTTGCTGACACACATACATTGATTATTAAGTCACTGTTAGAGGGCGCTACAAGATGGTGTCAGAACTACAGTAAGCCATTGGTGTATGCAACACGCAGCTGTTATCCATCTCCTGGAGGCCCGCATCGAGCTACTTTGGTTGGACATCGAGGTAAATATCAGGCTATTTAAACACTCTGGTTTCTTCTTCTATCACAGTACAATTGAATAGGAACAATAAAACAACTAGTGGCAGATCTCGAGAGTTTCATAGGGTGCAGTCGAACCTACCAAAATATTTAAGATCTGTCCATAACAGAATTGCAGCCCATGAAAATATACAAGGATCAATGACCAGTAAATTCAAATTTTGTTCCAAAATACATAAAATTTGCAAAAAATGATGTAAAATGAGGTAACAGTAAGACTGGTGTTAAAGATAATCATTATTAAAAATAAATTGGATAATTATCCGATTCAAATCCAACAATTGACTGAAAAATGTGATAATTGTTTACATTTGACCCGGGGTTAACCTTGATCTTGTTTTTGCAACAATTTTACTGCGGTGCCACCAGAACGCCACGAGAGTGGAAGAGGGAAATCACCCAAAATGCATTATGGCCTACATTGAATTTGAGCAGTTGCATTTTTATAAATTGATTTGATTGGATGATATTTTATCGAATAATCCAAAATTCCTAAAGAAAGACGATTTAAATATCATTTTTAGCTTCAACTAAAAACATAAACATTTTTTCACCAGCCCCAACAATAAAATTTCAAACAAGGGAGGGGAAAAATAAATATTGACTTTGTGTATAATCACCCACTTTGTCATTTTAAGATAATTTTATTTGTTACTTTAGGTTTTACTAAATAAATATTTCTCTCATCCATTTTCTCTTTATTATTTTTTATTTATTTTTTCTTTAATTTTTTTTCAATCACACTCAACAGCGGCGAGCCCGCCACTTACAGAATGGATCAATAAAACTATAAAATATAATAAAATATCAAAAATACAAATCAATATATACACACAAAGACTATAAATATTGGTGTAATTTAGAAGATAAAAATATACATGTTAAAAGGCTTACAGCTATAGGGTAAATAACTAAGAACAAATAATTAAACAATGCATCAGGACGACATTGCATTACTCGTAGATAACCTTATAGATTTTATGTTTAAAAGTAGAGAAACTGTTAATTTACCTTTGTTTTTTCATATACAGGTAATATTCTTGATATTGCTGTAAATGCTAAAGGTACTTTGGCAGTGAGTGCAAGCGAAGATGGCACTGCCCGCCTCTGGGATCTCATGGATGGGGAACCAGTACTGACATTTACAGGTCATACAGGTTAGTAATAAAGTAAAACACTGGATTAGCATATTATATCAGATATCAAAAGTGCTCAAATGTCAAAGAGTATACTTTAAGTCCTTGTTACAGCTTTCCGGGCAACCCTTGTGTGTGACCTGTGGGGAACAATTGTTGCTACCCAGAGTTCCTTGCAGATGGCCCACACTTGACAGTACCTAGCCTATATCTTTACAGTCTAATTTACCTGCAACCAAGTATTGAATGGTGGGGTATTGCATGTAAATGTCCATCAGAACACCAATAGGAGGCCTGTAGTTAACCCATGTCCACATGTTGCCATCGACAGCTATCATTGCAGTTTGTACTTGCAGTGTTTTTAAGAATTTTTACAAACCTGAAGTGGGGGTGTGGGGAGGGCAGACCCGCCCTGACCCTACTCACCAACCCCAATCTGCCACATATATTGAATATTCAATAACAACATTTTCATTTTCATGAGATTCATTTTTTTGGTGAGACCTTACCATATATCTGTTTTTTTTAGGACCAGTCCACTGTATTGCTATAACTGCAGACTCATGTCATATGGTCTCAGGTTCTGCTGACAACACCCTCAGAGTATGGAATGTTGATTCTGGTGAGGAGATCAGAGTTATTGAAGAAGACCACTCAGCATACACCAGTCATGCAGTGCTGTGCTTATCAAATGACTCAAGCAAGATTATCTCTGCATCCAACAAGGTCATCATTGTAAGTGAACTGTCTTAATATTTTTTTAAGCTCAATCAAGACTATCAAATTTATGTGACAAAAAAGTATGATCATACCCATATATGGTAATGATATTTCTATGTGTGGTCATGGTATGACATCATCATGACCATATATAGACATACAGTATGAAAGTTTTTGTCAAAGATAAGTTTACAGTCTGGATTGAGCTTTAGACAAATTTATTAATTTAATGCAACAGGTAATACCCACATGCTGTTTATTTTATACCAACAATAGTTAATTTTTCTCTTGAGATGTTCTTGACCTCTCATGCACAAGCAATAAAATGCATTTTGGCAGATACAAAGATAACATTTTGTATGGTGGTTTAGGTTTGAGTGAAGAATTTTGTATGACCGTTGTGTCATTTATTAATTCCTTATTCATCAAAAGTGATTCCTAGAGTATGTAGCTCTTCGCTTTAATCGATCATTGTAATTTTTTATTCAAGGTATATGACTTTGAATCAGGTGTGGAAATCCAGCAGTTGAGTGGTCACACATTACCAATCGCATGCATATGCATAACCAAAGATGACAAAACACTTATTAGTGGGTCTGATGACAAAAGCCTAAAGATTTGGTCCATCGCTACTGGCAACCTTCTAGCTGATATGAAGGAGTTTGAAGGGGAAGTTTCAAACATCGTTGTGACTGATGATGAACACATTCTTGCTGGTGACATAGTTGGGGGATTAAGGGTATGTTTTTGAGGCAGACCTGTGGAAACATAAGGTGGTCATTACATTTTAATAGAATAGAAATATATGAGATAGTAGATAGGCAACAAGGTTCTGCGCAATTCATACTTTTTAAACCCAGTCTAATATTTATGCATTTTGAAATTTCAAAGTAAAGATCAGGTTAAATAAAAAAAAAACATGGCTTGTACTAATTGTTTTTAACTATGACGCATTTAGCTTATGCCGAGTCTCTGTACATTAAGCTTATTACAGCTCATTACCCTGTGTTTACTGTTGAGTCTATTACTACTGTATCCTTCCCTTCAATATGTTCATTGTGTAACTGCTGTACAGTCATCCTTCTCATTTACACACCCCTCTGGCTTGAAGGGGTTTGTAAATGAGAAAGTTCGTAAATAAGAAGGTACATAAAACAGATAAAATTATTGTTGTAAAATACTTGGTTGTTGATTGTTAACCAGTACTTTAAAAATGCAAAAACAAAAGAATTAATAACGTTAAATTATTGTACATTTACATCATCAGCTATCATTTTAATGACATTGTCTGAAAGGTGTTTGTAAAATAGAAAGTTTGTAATTGAGAAGTTCATAAATGAAATTGAGAAGGTTGACTGTAATACAGTAAATCTAACTTGACATTAAAGTTATCAATAAAATGTTGATATATTTCTAGATTTTTTCAACTTCATCAACCGAGAATGGCCTTGGAGTGACATTGAAGCATACTCTTCAAACACCAGGAGATGCTCGGGTATATTCTCTGTGTGCTAGCAATGACTCCTGTTGGATGGTAGTTGCAGCAGACAGAAACGTACTGGTCTACAGTGTAAACGATGGCAGTTTAAAGTATACACTTTCTGGTAAGGCAACAATATATTTTATACCTTGTTTCACATACCTTCTGATGCAGAAAATTATGATTTGAAATAAACTAACATTTTATTGTTGGCCTTTTAGCAAACACTCTGACATATAATTCGAAATTTTGAATAAAAATATAATAAATATATATAATCGTCCGATTTATGAATATTTTTTGGAAAATACAAATTTATTGTGTTAATAATCGATATTGTGATGGCGATCTCAACTGTTCGGAATGATAAAAAATGGCTTTGATGAAGGACAAAATAGGCGATGGTCTATGGTTGTGAAGCAAGGCTTAAATTGAATGCCGGCGTCCTCCTTGCCTAGAATGTGGTGCTATGTGTGTTTCAATTTAGTGGACAGAGACACAATATAACACTTCAATTCTCATGTTGTATGATTGTCTAATAATGGTTTTCTTTTTAAAGGACATGAGAGGATTATTGACTGCGTTGCTGTGACGTATTCAGATAAGTACATTGTTTCAGGGGCACGTGATAATATTATGATTGTCTGGGATTTAGCAACTGGAAAACTCATTGAGAATCTTGAAGGCCAACAATTTGAGGTTTCCAACATCGCATTGACAGGAGACATCATTATATCGACGTCCATCGCATCGCAATACATCAAATTGTGGAGTACAGAGGAGAAGTATATATCGCACTACAACCTATTCTTCCGCGATCAGTCTGGTGTCATAGCCGTTACACGAGATAAAAGATTTGTGCTGCACTACTCTTCTAACCCACCCGAGGTAGTCGTGTGGTGCTGCAATGATCGGAAACCCGTTCAGAGTCAGCTTAACCACAGCTGTACAGTAAACAGCATTGTTACTTGTTTTGATAACAAAACCGCCCTGTCTGGAGACGTAGAGGGCGTTTTCATCTCTTGGAATATCAACACAACTGATGTTATTGCAAGGCACGAGTTTAAAGATAGCATACGTCATATTGCTGTACGACGAGATGATAAATTTGCAGCTGTTGCACATGGCATTAAAATTGCATTATGGGATATGCAAACACAATCAGTTGCAAAAACTTGGACACCAAAGCTAGGTGAGAAAGATACAATAGAATGTGTTATTCTCTCCAGTGATAATCAAGCAATTTGTGGTCTAAGCACAGGAGTTGTTTTGGTGTTAGGGGATGATGATACAGATGTCAAGACACTCTCTCAATGCAAGACAGCTATTACTTGCTTGGCACTTACTCCCAGTGAAGATGTTCTTGCCATTGGTTCACTGGATACATGTGTTCCCATCTGGGACTGGAGAGCAGGAACACTGACAAAAGTCATTGATGAGGTAACTTATAGTATTATTGTCATACAGGAGTGAGTTGTCACCACAAAATGAGTTGTGTTGTACAAAATCATAGCTTCAGTGTAACCGGAGAAAAATAATTTTAAAACAGGTGTATGAAACCACACTTTGGAGAAAATAGACTTTAAAGATAAACAACTGTTGACTTCCTGTAAGCTTTTCCATTGATTTTGAAAACAGCAATTACAAAATATAGTTCAAAAACATATAATGTAATCATAAAATTGAATTACTAAACTTAACAAAACAACAGGAATATCATTTTTGTGAAATTATGATTTTCTGTCTATTTCTGTAAATATCTCAAAATGACCTGGCGTACAACACGACTCATTTTGTCACGACACCTCATGAATGTATAATGTGCTTTTACCAAGGGATTCAAGGCACAGGTGGACAAGATGTTTCACATTCAGTGACGGTTTTCCATGGAATGGCATGTGAGAACCAGCACATAGGGGTAACCCCTAATCATTATGAAAGATGTACTGGGTTCTTTTAGAGTGCAAACAAGCAATTTATGTACACAGGGCCTAATATGTATAGACCTTACCAAGAAGATTTGTTCCGCCACCAGAACCAGGATAGTGTAATTAGATCTGGGGCGGATTACTATAAGCAGTCTTTACATTAAGACCATCTATAATTATGATGTCACACGTGTCTTTAATTATGGACCATTTCTATACCATGGTCTTAGCAGTTAGCAGTCTTAAAATTTAAAGCCTACGTGGAGCAGGCTTTAAAAATGATCTTAAATCACGTCCAACATGGCATTAGCATTATTTGAGCTTTACTTGAGCTTGAACTGGCTGTTTTAATAAATGTTTATAAATATAACTGTTTATTCATGCACCATATCATGAAGTTACAAACTTGTATAAAGTTTTCGTTAAAAAATCAAATGTAATGTGGCACAAATTTACCTAAAATAGTGCCCTCAGTTACTTTTACTATGGAGTGTTTGTTTGAGATTCAATACTCAACACATTCTTAGGAAAGACTGTTTTATAGCAATGGTCTATTGGGTGACTTTCCTAAGACTGTGTGTGTGTTAACGTTGGCTTTATACTGTAAGTTAAGACTGTCAGTAAGACTGTTTTTCAGCAATCCACCCCTGGTGCTGAGCTTATTGCCACTTGTTTTTCATCTTGAGTTCGTATGTGTAACTCATTTTCATGATTATACAGTTTCATTACCTTGCCTTCATAATTTTAGAAAACGTAGTTCACATCTTGTGACAAAACACAAAAAAATCACTCACACATAATTTTAACCAAAGAATTATTTTGTTTACATGTAAGCTATTCTTCAATTTTTGAATTTCCAGAACTCAGAGTCTCAAATTGCCCTGTTTATTTTTTTTATTTCGTTTGTTTTTTGTATTATTTGAACATTTTTTTAAATGTAACCATCAATAATATATAATAACATCCTTATCTATTTCACAGACATTTAAAATGGTGTCCATGGCGTTCACAGAGGATGGCCGTTACTTAGTTACAGGCTCTTCAGACAAGGTGAGTTTTGCTGATTCTAGTACATATACTAGCTCTTCCCATAGAGTTAACAGTAAATATATAAGTGCAGTAAGAGTAAGACATTAATAAAGGCCATCAAAGGACAAACATGGTGGAATATGTGCTAGTATATTTTGTGAAGTATAAGAAATGTGCTCTACTAAAAATAATAATTCATTTAACCCTAAAACAAAAGATGGCAAACACATTGCTGCTTCTTTTACCAGCAGTTAAAAGTGCACTTTTACCCTCAGTTTAAGGTGCATACCTGCTCCAGTGTACAAGTGCTCTCATATTGTGTATCAGCCAATTAAAAAGTCATCAAAGAACAAAGTCATAAATTGCCAAAAACAACAGACAGCAGATACTTGCCCTTCTAAACAAGCCTGTAGTATACTTTAATAAATCATGCTCTTTTAGCTTGATCACTTTCCTTTGCCTACTAAAATGTAAGTCATAGTGATAATAATATAACCCACTTATACACCTGGGTGTAGAGAGACATCATGGATAGAGTGTCTTGTCTAGGAACACCAACAGCCGACCAGAGTAAGCCTCAAACCCCGACCATTAGAAATGATCCAGAGATGAATTTTAACAATTTTACTGCCACAGACATGATGTCATGTCAAACTGTGTGCATGCACTATGTCTATGTCGCTAGCGCACATCAATTACCAGTGAAAATTACCTAAGAATTCCCTTGTATCCTGCCCGGATTATATTGTATGTAGCCATCTATAGCATGTTTGTCGATTGGTGAACACTGATATGGTAATAGCCAAGGGATGTAAATGGTAACAATTCCATATTGTATTGTTTGGGGGAATATGTATACAAAATGTTGTAGCGCTCTCTCTTCGTTCACAGCACACATTAAAACAAGTAGTAGTAGGCAACAAGTTTAAAATGTTTTCTAAATAAAAATTCTTTTCCCTTACAGCTGATACGAATTTGGCAAATGAGCGATGGATCATTCTACATGTCCCACTATATCTATTCCGATCTTGTTACTATGGAAATCGAAAATAATGAGATCATTGGTGGTACAAGATTTGGGCAGCCGATTGTCCTCGCTATCCATGAGAAGCCCCCTGAAATTCTGGAAACACAGCCTAGCTCATCGAGTGCAGATGGATTGGTGGTTTCCATGGCAGCAAATAATGATAATAAACCAGAAGATGATTTAGAAAACGTTGAACCAAAAGGTGATGTACTTTTAAATGATCAACCAATTGAAAGCGAGAAGGAAAGCATGTTAGAGAGAAGTTGCAGCAAAGAATCCTTTAAATCGTGCCATTCAACCGAATTAGATGATATACCACCATCAGTCGTTCCAGAGACCCCAAAGAAAAAACGGAATTCACAGGTCTGTTGTTTCCTCTAAAATGTGCTATGCTGCTCTGGGTATATCATGTTTGCAGTAAAATGTGGCAGTCTTTATGTAAATATTAAAGTCAGGTTTAAATCTGTATTGCCTCAAAAATCTTCTAAATTCAACCAAAAAATAACCTTTAAAGAACTAGGATTTTGGGAGCAAGCAATTGGCCTTTAATCCAAAAAATTCTGCTCTTCATTTATTTCAACTACCATGTCATATACCATATAAGATAGGCACATTATAAAATCTTTCTCGTCGTAGGATTTCCATTATATATGTCTTGTTTGACATATATAATGAGAAACATGGGTATGTTGTTGAATGTGTTACACCAGTAGGAGATTGTCTCCTGTTTGTACCAAATATACCACTTACGGTTCCAGTTTTAGGATTTACAGTACTACACTAAATCTAACAAGGAAAATGAAGTTAAGATTTTTTTGCAATAAGTGCAGACAGGATTAATATTTTTATTTATGGAATTTAAGATAAAGAATAATGAAGTGCCAATTAGTAAATTCCTCAGGTTAAGAGTCTATTTTATATCTTAAAATATTTTTATAATACTGTAAGTAATACTGTAATTTAATAATTAATAATGCAATAGTTATGTATTTTGAGGATAGTTAGTTTTTAAATTATACTTTTATAAACTTTCATAACACTTTTAAGTATCAAAAAAAGTATATAGTGGCCAACATTATTTGAATGACTATAAAACAAATTTGATTGATTTGGCTGCAGTGCTAGACGTACACTTTTCAGTACTTAATTATTCAAGCTTCTAAACAGAAGGAAACAATTTATATGGGGCAATTTGTCAGTCCAATTAACTATTAAATAATTTGTTTTGCAGATCAGTTTTAGAAAATAACTAAGGCAGGAGGAAGTGCACCTGAAAAATCCCTGCCCATATAATTTGATATTAAACCTGTATTTATTGTACAAGGAAATTGCACCATTTTAACAGCAATGTTTATTTTGTTTTACAAAATATTATCAAGTGTGTTATTATGTAATTTTTATGTAACACAATGACGATATACAAGCTTATACTTGTCTTTAAGCTGCGCAGATATTAGTTTTCTATGAGAATTCTTTGTTTATGGATGTAAATACTTAAACAATGAGCAAAATTTGTATCTTTAACTGTGTTCAGAATTTTATTCTAAACACAAATAGATTTAACTTTTAATTTTTTTCTTTGTTTTGTTTTTCTATATAACTATATAATAGTTTCTTCTTATAATATTTTCCTATGTATTTTATTGCTGTTAAATGCTCCCCATTGTATTACGTCACATTTTGTTTTATAGTGGTTCCTTGTACTGTAAGTCTGTGCCTTGTGAGGAGCCACTGTGTAAAGTTGAATAAATATAAACAATATATTTTATTATGTTTTTATTTTATAACCAAATGTATATATGAAACAAGAAAAACAATACATGAATTATTTTTTTCTATTTTTTATAATTTTAACTATGTGCTAACTTCTGTAAGAATAATGTATACTTGAAACCAATAAATTACACATGAGATGATCTTTAATATTTTGACATCTATCATGTCATCATCTGAAATCTGACAGGTTTCATTGTTTAGCTTTTTAATAACACTGCAATATTCTTTTTTATTTTAAGCTAAACTTGACATTGCAATACCAGATAACAGTTATTCCAGCTACTTCTCTACACGTGATCTTGTAGAGTCAATCCAACCAGATTTGTTCACTTGAAGGAATATGAATAAAACTATTGTTTAAAGTAGTTAGGTTTGGTTCAGGGACCCTACTCTACTTCAGTAACTGCAGTAATAGTTTATTGCTATAAGGTTTACTTCAGTTACTGCATTAATCTATTGCTGTTATGTTTTCTTTGGTGAGTGCATTGACACATGCTGTTACAGCTTGACATGTTGTTTTCAGTGATTCTCATTTTTCTCAGTTACTTAACTAATACTGCTGAAAGCAGATTACTGTAGTAACTGCAGCAGGATAATTTTGACATGGTCACTTAAGCCTATGGTATGATACATTTTGAAAATGTTCTTAATTATTGATGACTGCTATTAGTAATGAGTAAAAGACATGCAATTTGTCTTTAAACAGATTGTGTTGACAGTGGATATATGTACATTATAGTTACCTTTTCTGTAGGAAACTAATAACAGTGCTGAGTGGAAAAATGTGAGGTGTGGTGACAAAATGAGTCGTGTTGTACGCCAGGCCATTTTGAGATATTCACAAAAATAGACAGAAGGTCATAATTTCAAGAAAATGAGATTTCTTTTGTTTTGTTAAGTTTAGTAATTAAATTTTATGATTACAGTTTTCCTGTGTTTGAACTACATTCTGTAAAGGCTGTTTTTCAAATCAATGGAAAAATATACAGGAAGTCAACAGTTGTTTATCTTTAAAGTCGATTTTTTCCAAAGTGTGTTTTCATACAACTATGTTTTAAAATTATTTTTTTTCTGGTTATACTGAAGCTATGAACCTCATTTAAACAACAATTTAAAGCTTATAATCTCTTCTATCCAAATACAACAATAACTCATTTTTGGTTTTCTGTACAACACGACTCACTTTGTGGTGATACCTCACAAATGGTACTTCCCCCATTTTTTAGTTCCCAGTGGAGAGACAACTGACAATTTGGTAACAAATACTGATAACAGGATATGCTCAATGCCTAATTAGGGTAGTATTCAATATGTAACATAATTGAAATATAAATGCAATGCTATAGTTATAACGCTGTAAATACTGCACCATTTTTCCATTAAAAAAGTATAATGGTGATCTTTAGTATAAAAACATAAGAAAATGATTTTTATTAATACAAAAAGTTATACAGCCAATTTAGTTATTATCATAGCATCATGAATCATTACATAATCAATTACATTTTTCCACTCAGAACTGTATCTCAGTTGGCCATGTCCTTTAAATATTGTGCCTTTGCGGAAACCATAGATATATTAATTACGGCTAGAATGTGATCTTAACACTGTAAAATGGTAGTCCCATGTAGGCGCCTACTATTTTGATTTCTCAGCCTCCGTCACAAACATGTAATTTAAATAATTATAACTGTTTTATAATTATTGTATTTTTAACATTCTTTTGGTATACAATTTATGTACATATTTCACACATATTTTATGTTGTCGGTGTCTTTGATTTGGATTAAATTTACTTTCATTTATTGATAAATTAAAAAAAAACTTCTGTAAAAGATTGCGCGTGCGCAATTTCGGCATAGCAACAGCCTTAGAACTATCTATCCTTTGGAAGTTCACCATCTAGCCGTAATAATAAAACACAATTTCCATGGTAGTGATAATGTATACATTTTAATTTATTATACAATATTAGGTTTTGCATGTTTACGTTTTGTAAACTGATGTGGCAATACATTTTCTAGATTAATAAATCTTGCCATTTGTGGATTAAATGCCCTAGGAACTAATTGTGTACATTTCATTGTCTATTATTGTGGTAGTCATTTCACAAAACATACATATGTTTATTTTTTATTTTGCAATTCACTAATGGTATCCATACACAATTATTTGTTCAAGGAAACTGTTTGTTTTTACAAACCATATTAAAAACATTAAAAAAAATATCGTAAATTACTGAAACTTAGAAAATTATGTTGTATAATTATTTATTTTACAAGTCATGGCATCAATGAAGGATCCAGACGCGTTCAAACCATTCTTTTTTTAATTCACAATAACACGCAACATTGACGATAGAAAAATGGGAGACTTCTGGTGCGCGAGACAAACCGGGGTGAGCCGAACTCAGTTAGATGGGGTGTTTTCCACTTGCCATATGGTCGTCAAAAGGGGAATCCCCACCCCCGCCAACGGCATGGAACATCCGGCCGGGCCTACACGTAGTCTAAATCAGGCATCTTGTAACTATACACCGTCATCGCATTCATTCACAATCAAGATGTATGTCGAAAAATATTGAGGGTTTTTTTTATTATAAATTTATTTAGTCAGGATAACATTTCAGTGTTATAAACCAAAGCATATACACTGTTTTAAAAATGGTCCTGGGTTTCCATAAGCCGGTTTTCCTGTCGATCGTGGAGTTGCGGCGAGTTGCGTTGAGTTGAAAATCGTTAAAGTTGAACCTATCTCAACTTCAACGATTTTCAACTCAACG
>JAOTQE010123358.1:0-12504 GCA_025631205.1 Nesometra sesokonis
TAAGTAAAATTGAAGATATTTATGCCTAAAAAAAGCATGCAGAGGAGGACAAAAAGCCCGTCGTTCATCAAAAAAGTTAAAAAAAAAAAAAAGCCGACCCTCAATTTCATAAATTTTCGGTCGGTCAGGCGTGGCCAACACAACAATTTTTTTTATAGGCCTAATTTGTAAAAGGTTTTCTTCTCATGGGATGATGAAGGAGGGAAACAATATTTTTTCAGGCCTAATAATATAACTGCATTTATAAAGACCATGTCAAACTTATTCTACTGCAGTTACTGCAGTAATATATTGCTATTAAGTCTACTGCAGTTACTGCAGTAACCTATTGCTATTAAGTCCACTGCAGTTACTTCAGTAATATATTGCTATTAAGTCTACTGCAGTTAATGCAGTAATATATTGCTATTAAATCTACTGCAGATGCAGTAATATATTGCTATTAGTTCTACTGCAGTCAATGCAGTAATATATTGCTATTAAGTCTACTGCAGTTACTACAGTAATCTATTGCTATTAAGTCTACAGCAGTTACTGCAGTAATCTATTGTTATTAAGTCTACTGCAGTTAATGCAGTAATCTATTGTTATTAAGTCTACTGCAGTTAATGCAGTAATCTATTGATATTAAGTCTACGGCAGTTACTGCAGTAATCTATTACTATTAAGTCTACTGCAGTTACTGCAGATAGATATTGCTATTAAGTCTACTACAGTTACTGCAGTAATCTGTTGTTATTAAATCTACTGCAGTTAATGCAGTAATATATTGCTATTAAGTCTACTGCAGTAATATATTGCTATCAAGTCTACTGCAGTTAATGCAGTAAACTATTGCTATTAAGTCTACGGTAGCTAATGCAGTAATCCAATGTCATTAATTTTCTTTCAGTACTAACACAAAATCTCCTCTCAAAATGTTTTCAGTAATTCTCTTTCAGCTACTGAACTAATACCGTTAACTCAATTTCAGTAACTGCAGCAAGATAATGTTTGACATGGCACCTAAAAATCATTAAAAAATAATTTAGCTTTTACTTATATTGGTGACAAATTCTATTAGTAGTTTTTACAAAAATAAATTTCTCATCTATGTCTAAAAGTTCAAAATTCAGTTAAAGATGAATCAGACAGATTTATCTCCAATATTTAATTCAATATTCTGATGAGGTGAAAAGTTATCTAAATATCAATTTTGACTAAAAAACATCCTTTTTACATAACATTTCTAGATTTTAATCAAATGACCTCAGTCCTTATCAACTTCAAATCTCTCTAATTAAATGTCATGTATTTTATTTTCTACCGTTAGTTCCTCTGTCATTTCATTAATATCCTGTCTACGCCGAAAAAATGACAACCGTGGACGAAACGAAGAATCAATTATGGCCTCAGCACGTTGTCATTTGTTTAGAGTTGATGTGCTATATTTAAGGTTAAGTCAATGGAACTTAGCTTATAGTTGTAAAACCCAAAAGTTAACTGTCGTATAAATTCATGATTTCCTGCTTCTATCTGACAACTTACAGTAAGCTTGGTTCGGTGGTGTTTAAAGGAGAATTACTTCCAAATTCCACCAAAATTAAATTTACCTGTTTATTATTTCTAAAATAATAAACATGGTTACCTGAATAGAAAAAAACAATAATTAAAGAAGTCTTTCAGGCTTATTTATTCTATACATTTTTTGCATTTTTTAATGATTGGAGGTAGAAAAACATAAATGTAGTAGTAACTCTGTTAACATGGTAGATAATAGTAGCGACCAGGTAGATAGGTAGATAAAGGTAGTTAGCAGGATACTACCAAGGATATGGTCAGCAATGCTCTACAAGTAAATAGAAAAATACAATATATAATTAACACTTTTACATTATATATTATAATAATCTCTCTTTTATTTCAATATTGATACAATGTTTATTTTTGGTTTGTTTGTTAATCTATTCAATGACCAAGTAAAAAAATGTTTAATTATGAATTATAAATTAATTACTCTTCTCTAATTGGCCTACACATCTTAATTATTTTTAACTGTTATATGCAATATCTTAGTCACAAGTAATTCAATTATTAACGATGTCAACTGGTATGTTAATCATATTCACAAAGCCAATTATTAGACATGACATACAGTACAACTCAATCTATTCAATAAAAACTGATATATAAAATCATCCAAAAACAAAAATATATTTTTGCTAAGTCATAAACTGGTAAGGCAAATGTTTGATTAATCAAATTTCATAGTAATTATTCTAAAGTGAGTGCGATTAATACCTTAAACAACACTATATAATTGATAATGATCTTGGATAGTTGATATATAGTTGATAACAATCTTGTGATGAGTACATGATTCGTAATGATCGAAGGGGGTGTATAGCCTTGGGATACGCACAGCATGTGTGCTTCTTAATAGAAATATAAAAGCTTCTAATAAGGTACGAAGACTTGTGTCTCACAGCTAGGCTGGTGACTTATTCAACAGGAAGTCACTTCTCTAGGGACTCACAATCAGATCTCTCCCCTAGAAATTATTGCAGTGCCTAATTCTAGGCTTAGAAATCACTCACCGAGTACTGATGACATCAGCACGTCCGTGAGTGATTGGTCAGGTTTTTAATGAAATAACGTTTGGTATTTCAGTCACTTTATAGTCTGCAATCCTTCTAAGAACATATATTTGTCCTTCTTCCTCCCGTGCCTGCAAACATGCAGCTGTCTCTGTAGGAGGACGCTCGATGCCATGATTCAATGGAGGGTTAAAACTGAAAGGGGTTTTACAATAGTTTCGTTCTGAATGTTTCCTGACTTTGGCTTAGTGTCAAGTCGACTGTCATAACGAGTACATTAAGCCAATGTTAAATTGAAAGTGTCGCTTTGAATTTTTCTAATAATCATATGTGTTTCTACATTTGACCAGATGGCATTCACTCCAGAGGAATTCCAGAAGATCGAGGGTTATTTTGGAAGTACGCAACCCCGAGTTGGTTCTCGAAATCGACTTGCAAACAAATGCAACCGACACTCAATCGATAGTATATACAGCTTGAGCAATTACGATGCGGAGTATGAAACGCTGGCTCAACTATTAGATTCTTCAAGTCGAAGAGCGGGTCAAGTTTTTAGTGACAAATTCACTGTGGTTGACTCGGTACTAAAGTTATCGCTAATGCGCAGACTGCGGTCTTTAGTGAAATTCTCAAATTCTAGCTTTACATCTAGTAAATTTACGAGTGATAGTGGGTTTGAAACAGCCTGTTCACATTGCGTTTCTCCCAATTACAGTGAGGCGGCCGATTCGGATGGTGATACATCCACCAACGTCGGCGATTTACTTGTTAGTAATGAATTCAATGGATACGACTTGTGCGAAGAGGTTAAGCAACACAATTACGAGACGACTAAATGTCCAGTTGAAAACATTTACCAAGATCCAGACTTACTAATGGCAGAACTCGGTGAATCAAATGTTTATCAAGATCCTAATCAATTTTTCTCTGATGTTGAAACAAGTGGCGAACTTGGTCAATCTATAGATTCAGGAAATTCAATGCGATATTATCAAAATACCAACAGTATTCCTAGGTCTATGTTATTTGATGAATCTGGTGAAACAACAGCGTCAGACTTTAGTGATGGATCTGGAAATAGTGGCGTGTCAGACTCGATAACCCAAGCATACATGATGTGTACATTGCACAAAAATCAAGCATTAACATTATTTTGTAGCAGTCATAATTGTCGGGTGGCTGCTTGCGGTGTTTGTGCGGTGGAATTCCATAAAGGATCTCATCATAAACTGGTCGCAATTTCGCAAATTCCAAAAGTGGAGAATGAAGAAGATATTGAACACCTTACCCACAAGATAAAAGATAGAAGGAACTTTATTCAACAGAGTTTACGCAAGATGGATAACAAAGGAAAACAATTAAACACAAACTTGACAATAATTCAGAAAGAAGTAATGAAAACATTTCAAAATTGTCGCGATGTTATCGACCAACGGGAACAAGAAATATTAACCGAGGTCAGTATGTCGTATAGGGATTTACGCAGTAAGATATTCGATAAACGTAATGAAATGAAAAAGAGTTTGGTAATGCTTGATGAACCACAGGTAAGATCTCGAACCTTAGGCCAACCGAAACAAGCACGGTCCAAAAGTCAACGCATGCGTAACACGCTCAACGAACTGAGTTTGCTGGAGGAAAAAGAAAAGAGTGAGAAAATTGGCGTAATGGGATATATCCGTAACATGAATGTTTTTACGAATGCGTTAAAAGAACTTGGTAATGTTGTTGTATTAAACAGGAAGCCAACGATGTTTATTATTGATAAGGGAATCGCTTTACAAGGATGGTTGTATAAATTAAAGTTTGAGCTGGTCAATACTGATGGGCATGACCCACGTGAATTATTAACTTTAGCTCTGACCGGACCTAATGGACAATCACTTCCAACTGAACTTACAGACAATAAAGATGGAACACATACAATTTCATTCACACCACAAACATTGGGTGTATACAAATTAAATCCAACAGTTTTCGGTCATTTGCTTCTCGACAAACCAATTAATATACCGGTTTGGGTCCCAACACTTGTGCCGGAACATCACGGTAACACCAGACCCTACCGGGTAAAAGTCGTTGCTATGGATGCGGATGGTTGCGCTCAGATGTTTCCTCCAAATCTTCCATTTGTTGCACGATTTTTCCGTAACCGAAGTGAAGAGATTTACTGTAACTTGACATATTCGGAAGGTAAATACTGCATCACGTACAACATGCGTAAACCGGGAGATTACACAATGAGTATTTTACTGAACGAACAAAATATTATGTACAGTCCAATGCATGTGACGTACCAGACGAGGCCTGTAACAAAAGCTACTATTCACGGCGAGAGGAAGTCAAAATATGTGAAAACATTTTCAAAAGATTGAATAAACTTACAAAGTGGATATACAAAATTGGAAAATATAAATACTGTGTTGTGTACTGTCCCTGGTATAAGCCCACTACCTTTAAATATGAAACCATAATTAGTTGGTAAGGTGGGCTTATACCCTGTTATAAGCCCACTGCCCTTGAACATGAAATCACAGCCAGTGTGTGATATAGAAGTATACCCTGGTATAAGACCACTAACCCTTGAACTGTCAGCTTGTAAGATGGGCTTACATTTGAGCACCAAAAACCATAATGTTAGGCATTTCATATTGTAGAAAAACAATTGAAATGTTGGATGGGCTTATACCAGAGTAAGCATATAAACAATGTTTATTTCTAATCAGCATTCACCATAGATATATTATTTACGACTAGATGGTGAACTTCCACAGAATACATAGCCCCAAGTGCAGTTCCATGTATGCGCTTACTATTCCGGAATCCAACCAATCAAAACGTGTTACATTCTAATGCTGTTGCTACGTCGAAATTTCGCACGCGTAATCTTTCATAGAAGGTTTCAAATTTTTCAATCAATGAAAGTAAATTTAATCAAAATCTAAAGACATTGTCAACATAAAATATGTGTGACGTATGTAAATAATTTTTATAACAAAAGAATGTTAGAAAAATAATAATTGTAAAACAGTTATTATTATTTAACTTGCATGTTTTTGACGTAGCCTGACAAAATCAAAATAGTAGGTGCCTACATGGGACTGCCATTTTACAGTGGTAAGATCACCATCTAGCCATAAATAATATATTTATGGCATTTAATGATAACCTTGTAAATATAAATATGAAAATTTGTATATTAACAAAAAATTTAGAATGTAAAAAAAATAGTGGCCTGTAAAATTCATCAAATTCCATAATCTGAATTGAAATTCATAGATAATTTTTTTTTGTTTAATATTGTAATTATTCTGTACTTATCTGTTTTATTGATTGATTAAGTGATTGGTATAGCCTGAGACAAAATTTGTAATTTACTGGAATAGCGTATGCATCATCAAAGGCCGACAAAATTGGTCATGGCTTTTTAGTTTATGAATTGAGTATTAAAAGTTGATAAATTAATTAATTAATAACCAATAAATATTCATAAACTGTCACAGTTTCTCTCTCCAACTTATATTTTAATTTGTACACAAATAACTTGTGTGCACTTTAAAGAACAGAGTACATCGTTCGAGATAAGTTACCTTCCTAAAATATTTGCTTACAATGATGTAGGTTGTATAGGTCTACCAAACTACAATGACTCACAAAATGTTTTAAAATAAGCACCATTCTCCTAAAAGCACTGTACTAAAAGCCTATAAAAATGTATCTGTGCCATGCTTATTTAAATAATTATAGTAAAGTAAAACTAACATTAACATTTTTATGATTAAATTGTTTTAAAAATACAACTGTAAAAAATACTTTCATTTCGTGTACACCCCCACACACAATAAAGTATGATCAAATTTCACCATTTTTAAACTTCAGCCTATTTTTTAAGTTGATTTTTATACTTAAAAAAATAAATGTAACTTGAAAAACGAGAAAAATTTGATTTTTTGAAAATAACTTGCTTATTTTGAAGAAATATATTATTATAAACCATGAATATGAAAATGTGGGTATTTAAAAAAAAAAATGTAACTGTGTACTCTTGCACCATTATGATAAAGCCATCAAAATAAACACGCAAATGGTCGAAAGACTATATTTTATCATTTTTAGTGTAAACATTTTAAAAATAATTGAAAGTACACTCATTTTTATTCTGAAACTTTCTAACGTTTATGGTAAACTAATATGAGCAAGTTAATTTCACAACTAATGTTAATGATTTTTGGTAATATTAAAGTTAAACTACATCTTTAACATTTGGTTATTAAATTTAGTTAAATTGATTGAAAAGAAGCTTTGTAAGTCAAACATTTCTTAATGTAAGTGGACTGCGAACAGATTTATCTATATTTCTATACTAAATAATGTCAGTAAAAAAGTTGTCTTGATATCAAATATTAAATTGACCAGATTCATAAAGTAAATTAACACTTTCACTTCAATGAAAACAATCGTTTATTTGCAAACTAATTTTAATTGGGGAAATTGCGGTTAGAGAATACTTATTAGTTCATCGTAGTTTCATCTTCAAAATTGTGTCAAATTAAGTCACATTCAAGGGCCTCAGTAAATCACACTCTTATAAATTTTAAATAAAATCAGATGGGGCAAGGCATGGTAAAACCACTAAGTTGTCGCAAAATTGAAAAATGGGAGTTACTAAAACTATACTACAATTGTTGTATGCTATAAAATGAGCGGTCAATTATCAAAATTGAACATCTATAACCAAAGCTATGGAACAAATAGAAAAAAAAGTTCTTTGTATAGTTTTACATTTCCTGTTATTTATTTGATTAATTCTCAATAAATTCCTGTGCAACATCTTGGTTTTTCCTGCCTTGCCAATATTATTAAACCTAAAACTTTGGTTTTTTCCTTACAGATTGCAACAAATTTTCTTCCTGGCAATTTTCTAAACACTTAATATTACTGGATCCGAAAGGTCCACTAATCAACTTCAAGTAAGACAGTATAATGCATACTCAAAGCAATGAGATACACGCCATTGGGACAGGCTTCACTATTTAGACATAAATTATGTCACCAGGAATATCCTGATGATGACATAATTTTTGTCTAAATATTGAATCCTGTCATTATGGTGGCAGGTATCTCATTGCTTGGAGTATGCATTATACTTTCTTAATATTACTGGATTATTCAACTCAATTTAATATACATCAAACAACTAGTAGTACAGCATTAGATACCAAAATATCAAGTTAAATAATCTTCTCCTGTAATTTGCTCTCTTTAACTACCATTCTTTATCTGCTCTAAATCTATCAATATTGAATTGCCAACAATTAAATTATTAAGTATTAATAATTTGGTAATCTCGGTCATGATCTCCTAACAGGGTTATATTGTTAAATAATAATTTCTGAGCAATTAGGAGAAATTATATGTTAAATAAATTAATTTGTTATGTATAACATGAATTATGAAATATAATTTCATATAATTAATAAATAAAATTCTAAACAAATCTTGCATTGTCTATACTGTATGTTATAACTGTGTCAGTATTTTATACAGAGTCATCTCTCCCAAAACCGAACACTGTTCAGACCATCTTGATCAGTTTTCTGGAGAGTTCAGCAGAGAAGTAAAAAATCAGCTGAAGAATCAGATTATATGTCGTCTGCTTTGTCGATCAGTTTTGCGTAAATGCAAATGTGCGACGTGTCATAATAAAAAGACACAGAACAAACACAGACAAAGTACATAACAATATGTAAAAATATCTATATTTTTGTATATAAAGTGTATTTAACTCTGAGCAGAGCTGGTATTTTTTGAAGGGGCAACCGATTTTGCTCATGGGCTAGGCTCTGAATATTTCTGGGAGAAACTTAAAATTTTTAGGAGAAAAATGTATTTTTTCAGGAGGGCGGGAGATGCCTCAAAAAATCAGGAGACTCCCGCCATTTTTAGGAGACTTGGGACCTCTGGTTCAGTATCAAGCATTGATGTATTATTTTAACAGCTACATAATGAACTTTCATAGAAAACAAAGCCCGAAGTGCAATTGCATGGAAGCGCGCCTACTATTGAATGACATGACCAGAATCCAACCAATCAAATCGTGTTACGTTTTAATGTTGTTGCGACGGTGAAATTGCGCCCCAAATATTTCATAAAAATTTCTGAATTATCAATAATTGGAAGTAAATTCCAGTAAATCAAAGTATAAAGACAATTGACAACATAAAATATATGGAACATACATAAATAATTTTATGACAAACGAATGTTAAAAGTACAATAATTATAAAACAAGCATTATTATTTAAGTTGCATGTTTGTGATGAAGCCTGACGACTCTCAATAGTAGGCGCCTACATGGGATTGCAATTCTACAATGTTAAGTTCACTATCTAGCTATAAATGATAAATCTATGGTCAGAGATGTAGCCAGAAAAATCCAAGGGTGGGCCGGTAACAATGTAATGGTGGGTCGCATGATGACTAAAAACAGAATTTTTACCTTTTTCAGAGGCTTAGGGTGGGTGGTAGGTTCAAATTAGGCTGGGTAGAAGGTCTTAAAAAAGCTTTAGGGTGGGTGGAGCATTTTGTAGGGTGGTCGGCCCAGCCCACCTCCACCCTGCAAAATTACATCCATGTATGGTTTAGGGTGAGAGCCATGTTTACATTGATTTCATGATTTTGGGTAAAAATGTCTGGTTTAGCGTAAAATTTGATCTCTAAAACCCCTTTCACACAGAACTGTAAACTGGGAATATTGCGGTAATTTGCGAATGCCGGCTTTAGTGTAAAATGGTACTTTCCCTTCAGTGCCGGCATTTGTTAGACCACCTCAGACCCTAGACATATTACCGTTATATTACCGTCACTGCCTTAGGCCTAATGTGTATGAAAGGTTCCACATAACAGTGTAATGTCTGCTTATGCAGTGAAGCATAACTAAACAAAGGTCAAAGTTGGAAACCTGTATTATTAAGACTGCCAATTTTACGCCTTTCGCTCGGACCCTTTTACACAGGAAACCGTTATATTACTGGAATTTGACCTTCTGTGTGAAAGGGTTTGGACCGGCAATAATGCTGGCATGTTTATGGTAACATTGCGGTGTTTTCTGTGTGAAAGGGGCTTAAGAGGTTCAGTTTTGAGAAAATTGACTGTATTTATAGGGAAGGTTTCTATATTGGAATGAGCTATTTGGAGCCCATTATATTGACCCTTTCACTACGTGGGTCCAGTACTACCGGGCCCAAAAAATGTTGTTGAATGGCGTGGGCCTGGTACTACCAGGCCCAAAATAAATTGTTCATTAAAAATATTTGCACACCCTCTTCAGTTTCCCTATCAACTTTGAGATATTTGCAACATTGAAACAAATTCAATGTTCAAACAAAAAATCAAATTATGCACCCTCTTTATTTTAAACTGATTTTTTTTTAAAATGTCATGTTTTTTACAATTGTATAGAAAAACGTTAATCTGTGTTTATTTTGTTATAAAATGATACCAGATACACTTTATTGTCTGTATGTAGTGTATTGAGATACTTAACTGAAGCACTGAAGCTTTGCCTCTCGGCTGCCGAATCCACTACAAATTGGCGGATAAAACGATAAAACTTGTGCACAACCACAATATTACCCTGCTATAGTTTTGCAACATAGTTACATGTATAAAACCTTACGTACAATAGAAAAGACGGAAGGTATAAAGGCAAATCTCACAGAAACATTTCAACGTGTGGTCGCCATTATGCACAGTGCCCTCTTTTTAATTTTTATTCATCATGTGTATCTACATCATGATCAAGTGTAAAAAGCTGCATCCATTAGGAATTTCTTGGTGAAAAACAAGCTTTTTCCCACAAATGTGATAAAAAAATTAAAATTGGCCATCAGTACGTCATATGATGTCATTATTATGCAAATTAGCATATTTTTCCCCTTCCAGTATAATCCACATCTTGCCAACCCAACATAAAAAAAGAATTTTGAAATAATCTCTTCCGCTATTTTTTTGCCATTTTTTTCCTAAAAACCTATTTTCCTAACAAGTCCTGCAAAGAGGTAGTAATAACACTCTGTAATGAAGGGGTTAACTTCAGAAGCGTGCTGAATATAGGGAATCAACAATATTAATTTGCAGAAATGTATGTCAGTTATAGTCAATTTTTCAAATCAGTTTTGCACTAACCTGGAGGCTGAAATGAAGAAGAGTAGCAATCAGAAACTGTAGGGTGTGGTAAGCATATACTACGAAAGCAAAGAAATCGGGAAAAAACACCACCAAGAAACATGGCCACCAGAAATCGATATGAGCATTGCTAATTTAATATCCTAGTTTACCGTGTTGTATTTTGATATATTTACCACAAGGCTTAAAAAAATTGAAGGATTTTTCAGTACATCAACTTATAGGTTAAACATATTTAAACGTTAAATAGGAAGAAGTTAAATTATAGAAAAAGGATACCTTTCGGAACAATTACTCTGCACTTGATTTCGTTGTGAACAGGTAACTGTTCTGAAAGGTATCCTTTTTGATGATATAAGAAACTTTTTCTTCTAGTTTGACCTTTGTCATTGGTTTTGCATACATAATTACTTTATTCTAATTACTAATTAAGATCATTCATAGCGTAGCATTATTTACAGTTTCATGTATCTAGCAGCAGAAAATAAATTGTGCACAATTTTGCACTAAAGAATTAAACCAAGAACATGGTATTAACAATTTTTCATTAATAGCTGACCCGTTTGTTATTATCTTTATAGCCGTCTTGGTAAAGAAGCCCCAATACCTTATATAAGGCGCCAATTAATTTCCTAATTATAATTTCACGCAACTTTTATGATATATCCACTTTGTGTGGCTGATATTTTAATGGATTGGAATAGATATTTTACTGTTTTTATCTTCTTAACAGTAAACTTGTTCTTGGTTTGTTGATCACTTTCCTTCCAGCATGTAGAGGTCACTTTGCGAAAATTCGCAAGATGGCAGCTGTAAATAGCAATACAAGTGGACCAGGGGGCGTAGGCCTAGCCTAGGCATTTTGTTAATTGACGACGATATTAACGAATTTATCAATTCAGTCGATAAATAAAATAAAAATATGGAATGTCTGTTTTCCGAAAATTCTGTGGAGATTGTTGAGTGAATTTTGAGGATATATATTTTGAAGACCGCTCGATCGCACGTCCAAGAACCCTAGGCCTGGTAGACATAGCCTAACTCATTCATCTTTGAAATGTGTGATGCAGAATATAAAACAAATAAAAACTGCCAAATTTTGAGTTTCTGGTTAAAACTATGGGCCTTGATGCCTCCAAATAGTACTATTCAATTCAGGGCTGTGCCCCTCAATGAATAGTACTATTTGGAGGTACCTTTGTACATAGTTTTAACCAAAAACCACAAGGCAACGTATATTTGTATACTATTTTTTGAAGCGTCAAGAAGCTCACCGGTCCTTTTTAGAACTGCACATGTGGTGTACCACAAACTTTATAATTATTTAAAACAATAAAACAGTATATTAACATAAGGGACAGATCTAGGTTGTGTGAAAGAGGGACGCACTATCTTCAGTATTGTCAGCATGTTAACGATTTCAATTTTGACAAGCCAAAAAAAAAAAAAAAAAAATAAAAAAAAAATAAAAAAATGTTGTTTGCCATATTTTGCATGTGTTTCGATTATTTTTTGTTAAAATTTTTTGAAAGTTGTCTGTATTTTGTTTTGGGAGGAAAATTTTAGAGGGATACAAGAAACTTTTCTCAAGTACCGTATATTTCGGTGTATAAGTCGCACCTTTGTATAAGACGTACCCCAATGTAGACGGAAAAGTTCGTGATTTTTTTATATGTCCTTTGTATAAGATGCGTCTATTTTCAGCTCAAATTTTCTTAAATAGGTCGAAGTATTTATTTTT
>JAOTQE010123369.1:0-12504 GCA_025631205.1 Nesometra sesokonis
AACTAACAATAGTATAACAATCCTACCGAGGGGAGGCTATGCTTTTACAGCGCAGCGTAAAAGGAGTATTTCTAGTTAACTAAGTTACTAATTTATTAACTAAGTAACTAACTTATTATCTAAGTTACTAACTTATTAACTAAGTAACTTATTGATGAAATCTATGGAATATCAAATAGTAAGTAACTAATTTACTAAGTTACTAATTTATTAACTAAGTAACTAACTTATTAGCTAAGTTACTAACTTGTTAACTAAGTAACTTATTGATGAAATCTATGGAATATCAAATAGTAAGTAACTAACTTATTAACTAAGTTACTAATTTATTAACTAAGTAACTAACTTATTAACTAAGTTACTAACTTATTAACTAAGTAACTTATTGATGAAATCTATGGAATATCAAATAGTAAGTAACCTATTCATGAATCACAAAGCCATCTTCAAAATTCGGTGAATAAAGGAAATCACAGTGTGAGTTATCCAAGTCTGGTCAACTAAAAATATTGCTGTTTTTAAACCTTTCACTAATCTTCTGACTTTTTGGCTTAATGCATACAATTAATGGAAGCAGTTGGTACATCGGTTGTGGTTCAGAATCCCAATCGAAAGGGTGGAAGTTGGAGACTCACTCGAGCCACTTGCATGTGCACCTGGGCAACGCACTTTACTGGCATTGCTTCAGTCTACCCAGCTGTCGATGGCTACCGGCAAATTGCTGGGAAGTAACCTGCAATAGACTAGCGTCCCATCCAGTGGGAGTATCATACTCTCATCCGCTTTACTCTATAGAAACTGGAAATAAGCCCCAGTCCTTTTTGGAAATCTGAAAAGGATTTACTTTGTACAGATTATGTGAAATTTTACAAATAAGTGTACTGTAGAAAATTTTATTCTATAGAAATCACAAACAAAATATATAAAAAAAATTCCCAAACCATATTTGGATAGTGACAACCTAGAATTGCTTACTACTATTATTGTCATTGTTGTTGTCATATTATCATCAGTTGCTATGTCATTACTGTAATGTCTTTAACTTCAAATTATAAATACTAGTCAAATTACCTGTCTTGTAACCTTGACCTTTGACCCTGTAACCGTAACCTTCGACTCCGTGACTCATCATCGGCAATTCTGGTCTCAACCTACATGCTTCCACCAAATTTGGCCAAGATGGGACCAAGGAGTAGCGAAAAACAGTTATTTAACCTTTTACCACAGTGACCTTTACCTTTTCAAAAATGAACCCCTTGTGTTCAATTTTGCAGTGAACCTGCATCCACCCACCAAGTTTGATGGAGATCGATTCAAGGACCTGGGAGAAGTAGAGGAACAAACAGACAAACAAACGCAAATTATAGTATGATATAAACAGTATCAAGACACAGTATATTAGAAAAAAGTCTATTACATTCTGTCTCGTTTTTTTTTTAGCAACTGTCAAACTACCTGCGGATAAATTTGCCAAAAAGAATGAAGGTGATCAATCAGATGTTGCAACTGAACCAAAGAAGTTCCACCTGAATTCAGGAGATGAACTCTTCTCAGTAGTTAGAGACCGGAACTTCCATGCAGTTGGGACTGAACTAAGCAAGAAAGCAAAAATATTGTCCGCTCAAGTAGAAGTAAGTATAAGACCCTGTTTATAGTGCAAAGGCGGGCCGAGCCCGGCCTAAATTGCGGTACTCGGCCTCCGGATTTGTGTGTTTACAGCAGTGGGCTCAGCCCGGCCTAAAGTTTAAAACCTTACAATATTCTGACGAAGTTCCACCAGAATTCAGGCGATGAATTCTTCTCATTAGTTAAAGACAGGAACTTCCATGCAGTTGGGACTGAACTAAGCAAGAAGGCTAAGATATTGTCCTTTCAATATTTTGACCGCGTTTACAGTGCAGGGCCGGGCTGAGCCTGGCCAAGTGTTGAAATTGCCGATTATTTGAGGCGCGCAGGGGTCAAAGTGAAGATTTACGGTGCTGTCACGGCACAGGCTTTTTGCAATAATTCACCTGTATACATTTAATGTTAAATCACTACAGTCTGTATAAACAGTGAACACCACATCTGCCTGTAATTGGTTCATATATTTCTATGCACAAGAAAACAAGAATATTAAAGATGATAGCTACGAATGTTTTTAGGAAGGACCTCCAAATCAAGAACAAAATGAAGAAGTTATGAAAGAGTTTTCGACACCATATTAAATTTGGTACCATATTTGGCCCAGCTTACGTTTACAGTGAGAAAAGGCCGGGCCGGGGTCGGGCCGAGACTACCTCCAGAGGTAATCCAAATACGCGACCGTTTTTGGCACCGCAATTGGCCTTTTGAGTTTTTACAGTGACAATTGGGCCAGGCTCGGCCCGGGCTCGGCCCAGCCTCACCCGTCACTGTAAACAGGGTCTAAGACATGAGTGCAAGGCATTCTCATGCCTAGTTCTGGTGGTGAAATAATTTCCTCAGTTAAATTGTTGGCACAATATACACAAATGGAACATACAGTGCACTTTTTTCAAAGGGAAAAAAAAACTAAAACTAAAGTTGCAAACTCCAGTGTCAGGCAGTGGTGCTGATGGTGCATATATCAAGGGAGGATCCAGGTTCTAGTGAAGGGGGAAACGGGGCGCCCTTTCCCAAACTCGAATGGGCGTTGTTCACATTTTGATTTTGAGAAACAAAAAAGGAAGGATTTTGGCCATTTTGCGTGTTCTGTACCCTTTTATGTTACGGCCTGGGCCATATGTATGTGTATAATTTATTTTTGAGGTCAATGTTTGAGCCTGTGCACCTAACACATAAGGGGACGCAACCATGTTTTGGTGATAATAGGGTTGCATGGTCCCTGGATATGGGCTGTTCGACACTACACAATAGTGAGTGTATGTAGCAGTACAACATTGGTAACAGAGGAAATTATAGACTAGTTGTTTGAAATATATAGTTCGTTGCATTGTAGAATTTATATTTATATTTTGTTTATATATTTAATTATTTTTCTGTAGGAAAGAAAAGGTGCTCGAACAGTTGGTGAGATCAAAGAATTTGTATCCAAACTACCACACATTCAGGCTGCAAAACAGTCATTAGCTACTCGTGAGTATTCATAGATGCAATAACATGTCAAATGGGGCCAAACGCTACCAAACAGAACTTAACGAGAGCCAGCATGACTATAAATGTACTGTGAATTTAAAGAAATGGCAACACATAATCGATATGTGTTTCTTTGTAATAGAAACTCTCGATGCAATGAACTTCGTAACTCATTTTGTCATAGAATTATATTTAATTGGAATTCACTTCCATTACATGTCCAAAATGATACTGTTATCGTATATATATAATACGTTAAATATTTATCTGTATATACAGTATAATGTATGTCTATTTTATATATTTGTCTTCTCTCTTTTATTTGTTTTGCTGATGTGTGGTTTGTGGATTCCAGACATTTATTGGACAGGAACTTTGTTCCTGTTTTGGTATGCCCACTTCCCTACTCATCAGCAATCCAGATATGTTTCGACATTATCATATTGTATTTTACATTTTTAATGTTTTTAATTCACATTTTAATGTTTCTATTGTATCTTGTAACATTTTATATATGGCTTGGAGGAAATAAATATAATAATAAAAAAAATACACTACCAGCTACATTCTACATTTGCTGATAATCTTTCCGTGTAGCTGGTCTTCGTTTGTGGAATCGCTAACCAAAAAAACTCAAGAAAACTGGATATCTTAACTCCTTTAAAACTGCACTTAAAATGTATTTATTTAGTAGAACTTTTTAGGTAATTATAAATTGTAAAGAGCCGTTAAATGCATAGTTTTTAACTAAGCAGTATTGAGTGTTGTATACTGGATTGATATATTCTTGTTCACTGATTGGTTAGAAACGTGTCACGTGATCAAACATAATCCAACAACCAAAGTAATATTTACGGATCCGGTTGCAATTTCAACACCAGACGGCGCTCTCTCATGTAACATGATGCTGGTACCGGTTGCAACTGCAATGTTTAGCACTGCACTAAACTCTATCAATAAACACGAATGTATAAATCCAGTATATAAAACAAATATATACTGAGGTGAAAGGCTCTTGATTAAAACTATGGGTCATTTGGGACCTATAGTTTTAACCAGAGCTTTTCATCTTAGTCTACATTTGTGTATTATTTTTATTCTTTTATTTTTGTTCTCATTAACATGATTTAAGCCTGTGTTTTGTTAGATGGCTCTATATTAAAATTTGAATACAATTTACAAAATATAATTTTTTTTTTTTAGACACATCTATTGCTGAACTAGTTAAAGAAGTTACAGATAAAGATACATTTCTTGAAACTTTACACATGCAACAAGGTAATGTAATACTTTAGTTATATAAGAAAGTACAATAGATACTCCAAGTAATGAGATACATGGCATCAAGATTTAATATTTTGACATAAATTATGTCATTAGGAATGATCCTGTCACAATGGCATGTATCTCATTGCTTGGAGTATCTATTATACTTTCTTACTTGAAGTTGATTAATGAACCTTTTGGATTTAGTTTATAAATAATTTATATTTTAACACTTTCATTCAATAATGAGATAGCAATGCTAAACCTGCTTTGTTGGTCATCTTCATTAATATTTTCCCTTGCCTTTCAGAGTTTTTGAGTGGTTCTGATACAGATAAAGTTAATAATTTTATAGAAGATTGTATTGGTAAGAAGGAGCCTCTAGTCAAGGTAAATCGCCTCTTTGTAATCTGCTTTTATTTTGATTTTTAGCTAGAGGAGCTAAAACTACTAATATGATTAACTAAGTAAATAATTAAGTAGCATATTGGGAGGGGAGGGGAGGCTTGAGTTCATAATCTCCAATTTATTAGATGTGGAATGCATCTCTATAAACAGCTTTTCAAAAATGTCTGTCGGTCTTTCTATTTGTCTGTCTGTCGGTCTTGTCGCGCTCGTTTGTGACTATTTGCGTTTTGTTCTTTCCATATATAATTTCTAATGACCAGCAATGTTTGTCAGCGTGGGTGCCACTTTAAATATCTACGAGATATGAAACAATTAATTATCAACTGGTAATATAGTAACATTAAAATTGAAATAAGAAATCGTTATAAATACACTTGTAAATGCTTACTTCTCTGGTTAAAACTGTATACAATATATTATTTTTAATTTTAGAAATATGCAAATTTTTTTACACTAATGCCTCGGGCTAAAGAAATAGGACAAAATGCCACAGGCTGCTACGCTCAGCGACTTTCGCCTTAGACGTAGTCGCAAAAATGTGAAATTTGCATAACAGGTTATGTTAATACTATAAAAGCAAGTATGATGCAGAATTGCTTCATATTGTTGCTGATCTTTGCTTGTATAGTTTTGGATCAGTACCTGCACTCTAAGCTTCAATTGCCTTGTATATATATTTAGGCGGTTGGAGAATAGTTGCCTGGTTTTATTGGCTAAATAAAATTGATGGTGTGCAGTGCACAAACCTTTGGTGACACTGACTTACTTTTTTACAATCAAGTAAAGAATGTTCATTGTTACTTTCTCCTAGGTTCTTCGACTTGTTTGTATGCAGTCAGTAACAAATAGTGGCCTTAAACCCAAGGTCTTAGATTTTTACAAACGGGAAATTTTACAGGTAAGACGGCATTAATTAGAGCATAAATTTACATCTCTATCAAAATCAGAATCACTAACTAATGTACAGTGCTTATAAAGTGAAGAAGAAATGAGTATAGGAAACTAGACAGTTTTAAGGCAGCGTCTAGATCTTAGAAAGTTATATCCATAGTCGAGAGGGTGTTTTTTTCTGTATACATCAATATAATTAGCTTAGGCCATAGTTGATAAACATGGAAAAATCATTCATCCAACTTAAGAGAGAAAATATTTATTTACCTGGAGCATGGAAGATGGACTGAAATTTTAGAGACTGCGAGGTGAGGCAATGCTAGAATGGTGGCTCTGTAGTAAGTTTGAATGTTGTACTTCTACATTCTATTATGTTTTTTTTTTGTCTCTTTGCTCAGACATATGGTTTTGAACACATTGTTACATTGCATAACTTAGAAAAGATTGGCTTGCTGAAACCACAGGGACAGAAGTCTTATTCAACCCTAAGAAAAACATTAAAATTAGTCATGGAGGAAGTCAATGAACAGGTAATAATATCTAGCTGCAATTTCAAAGTGCTGGGTTCAAATCCCATCCGACACCATAATTTATTTTTCGCTCCAGCTAGACGGAGCTCAAGGCGTACTCATGTGATTAATTTATCAATTAATTAATTAATCTTTTTGGTTCTGGTTGGAAAAGGGGCAAGGCTGATTACAGTATTTTAAAATTTTTCTTGATAGCCTTTTGCACAGAGTGGATTCAAACACACAAACATATTTCACTTTCAGTTACAAAACAATGGCGCTGCTGACTCGTCCATGTACACGCTTACATAGGAGTAGTGTTTCTAAAGGATATAATGGACAGTCAGGAAATGCTAAAAAGTAAAGCAATCTACAACGATACCACTACTACTCGTGTGATTAATTAATGGATTATTTTTGGTCCTGGTTGTAAAAGTGGCAACGACACTCAGAGAAAATACACAGATTAACACAAGGGGTCATTTAGGAGGCTGGCACAAAGCCGGAGCTCCTCGCGATACGAGTACTTGTTTCACAACCAAAGAAAACTTGACTTCCTAAGTAATAATATTAATAACTTTATTTTAAACTACACTTTTATATCAGTGACACACGACATGCAGTGCGTTCATAATAAAATACACAATACACTGAACATTTAACAATAAATATGAAGAAAGAGTACAACCTGATAAAATTAACAATAAAATCTAGTTAAAAATGTATACAAAAAAGCAGTTAAAATATTGCAATTCGTGAGAAAATATTAACAGTTTTAGACAGCTAAAACAATTTAAAATTCATTAAAATACGAACTACTATAAATTGCAACGTAGGATTGGGAAAAAGTTAAAATAGTTTAAAATGCTTATTAAAATTATCTGTGACCGTTGTCACTACCATTATCTACTGTTAACAGAGTTATTTTTTCAAGGGGTTGGCTCCTCCCAATTTATCCATGGTAGCATTGAATTGAACTGAAGAGCCTTTGAATTGAAGTGTGAGTGGCGATTACCTCAGCCAGGTAAAACGAAGTTGCGCCCCCTTATATGAGGGTCGTCGGGGGTAAAATTAAGCTCTAAAACCAGAAATAGACCAAAACAGGGTACCCAAACATGAAAAATGGGCTAATAAACTTTTTTTTTTGATAGTCAGGAACAAACCGACAACCACATCCACCCTGATCTATAAAAGGGCCCCCCCCCCCCTTCGCTGGATCCTGGATCTGCCCCTGGTCTTTTAGATTAGATGTTAAGCCAATGGTCCCATGTACAACATGACTCGTTTATATGTGTGTTAAAGAGCACAGTACACTCTAATGAAAAGAGAAGAGATTGTCTCAGAGTGTCCTGGCAAATCTCCACCAGGAGGACCCCATTGGAAGCAAATCTATGGCTTATCACACTGGATTAATTCCCAAAATTATACATCATTATCACCAATTCACTAATTTATTGTGTTTTATACTAGAAAATTTGTAATTGTATGTGATTTTTATGTCTTTTTACATTTTCTGAATAAACAATCAAACAAACCAAACGCAATGTCAATTTGTCTTTCAGAATCCAAATGATATATCATACGTCTTCAGTGGTTATGCTCCATTGTCTGTTAGGTTAGCTCAATATTTGGCTAGGCCAGGCTGGAGAAGTATCGAGGAGGCATTACGACTGCTTCCAGGCCCACTTGTGGAAGAACAACAACAAATACCAGTAGGCCTAAGAAAGAAACGTAAGTAGAGATAATATATTTTAATAATAAAAAAATATTTATTTTGTTAATTTCAAGAAAAGTAAATTCAATCTTGCCATGAGCAAGTAACATTCCTCGTTATTTTTTAATTATGTAATTTCTAGCGATTCAATATTATATAGTATTTAACAGATACTCAATGAAGTGATGACCATTTGGTATGCACTCGAGTCTATCCTTAATCTGTTTTCAAAATTGGTAAATGTGGAGGCCTTGTTTAAAAAAAAAATTGTCAACCACATGCAAAGTTACGTTAATTTCAAAAACAAGATAACCAACCAGCCATAGTAAACATGGTTATGTATTGTATTATCGTAAAGGGAAGTATTTAGTAAGTAAATTTGAAATTATATTTTATTAGGACAGTTTACCTTATTTTTTGAGAATTTGAATAATAATCATAATATAGAATGCTGTTTTCGGGGATATCAAAAAATATTGTAGTCATTGTGTCAAAATATTGAACAGCTCATACAATATTTTTTGTATCCCCTCAATGGTATTCAACATAATATAAATGTAATATGGTGAGCCTTTATTATATAATTTCAAAACTTTCTGTTTTTGTTAGGTTCCCTAGGTACTGATCAAGATAACCAAAAGATGACCCTAATCATTTTCCTAGGCGGAGTAACTTTTGCTGAGATAGCAGCATTACGTTTCCTATCTCAACAAGAAGATGGTAAGTGACATGAATGTATTTTATGAGTTTTATTTAATAATCATACTAACCAGTAATAATACTAACAAGGTAATCTGAAGATTATGTCCTCGCCCTGTGAAATATACATACGTACAACATACAACTGGTATATTCTTACAAACTGCATTTCAGTGTCCGAAAGGTCCACTAATCAATTTAAAATAAAAAAGTATAATGCATACTCCAAGAAATGAGATACACGCCATCCTGACAGGATTTAATATTTCGGCATAAATTATGTCATCATCATGGACAGAATTCAATATTTCAACATAAATTTTTTCATCTGGAATGGTGATTCTTGATGATGACATAATGTATGTTGAAATATTGAATTACACATTGTATCATTTTTTTTGTTTTAGTTAATTTTGCAAAACTCCATATGTGTCAGACATTACTAAAGCACATTATTGTTTCAATCAATCTTGATACATGGAGTGTATGGGTATTTTGTAATGGGGCAGTATCCTGTCTAGTTGTGATACCTTCAGTATTGGCTGAAAACTCTTGAAATTTTAGGTTACAATCCATGTTAATAAATAGACCCCTTAAGCCCTGGCCATACCGTCAGAACTTTGCTGGAGCGTTTCTGGAGCAGTGAAAAAATTATTACCGCTCGTAACCGATTAACAGAAGTTGACCCCTATTAAGGCAATGCCGTATACGCTCGGCCATAAGCTGCTGATCCCTACTACCACTCCGAAAATGTTTGAGCTGCACAAAATGTTGCGAGCGGTGAGGAGAGGGCAATTTTCTGCTGCGGCAAAGTCACCACCGCTCCAATAACACCCAGTAAAATCTGGCACCACCAGACCCAAGTTCATGGACGCTTGAGTCCGCTAGGCCAACACAGAAATCTTGAAGGATGGACCACCACTGCTTTGCCGGGGCGGTGATTAAACGTTGCACAATCTTTGGTGGAGCGGTTTTAAGCGTTTTACGAACAAACATGTGAATGCTGGAACGGTGTCACCACTAAACCAACCCTGGCTACTGCTCGCTACCGGTTAAACCACTTTAGTGGTGCACCGCTAAGGCAACGCCCGGGTTTTCGATTTTGTTTCCCCATTTTGTGCACGGTGACGAGCTTTGTTGAAATTCGACCCCTCTCCTTACTGTTCAAGGAACGCTCCAGCAAAGTTCGGGCGGTGTGACCGGGCCTTAGAACCCAGTATCATAAATGCTTTTTAATTAGTACATACATTCATACATTTTGAAAATTCTGTTTTATTTTTTAGCTCCAACAGATTACATCATAATAACAACGCAAGTTATCAACGGTAAAACATGGATGGAGTCGATAATGGAAGATATAGGAGTAACAAACCAAGATGAAAGTGGTGCTTCACCATTTAGATGACATCACTATAAATAATAATATCAATAATATTCTGGGTTTTTAAAGCCCCTAATGTTGTTGAACTCTAAGCGCTGTGGACTAGATGTTTTTGTACTTCCCTAAGGGTCCCATCATGTCATGGCATTGGTCTGTTCATAACAGGGGTATTGTATGAACCAGCACATCGGGGTACCCCCTACTCGTCTCGAAATGTGTACTGGGTTCTTTACACTGTCAACTGCTTCACTCTGCAGAAACTTGGATTAAGCTCAAAATCTTGGAAAAGGATGATGTACTTTTTTATTATCATTAATCATGGATGGAGTTAATAATTAAAGACAGGATTAATACACCTCATTTTATTTAATTGATTAATTATGAAGGTACAGCTAGAACCACAGGTTTTTGTGGAATATTGTGGGCTGAGAGGACTCAACTGTAAGCACATTCACTTTCTAAATCTGCATGGTTAAAAACATTGATATGCTTTTAAATTGTAAACAAAATGCACTTTTACAACCACAACTTATTTTGAAAAGTTATCAGGGTTGGGGCTAGAAGGCTAAAAGTTAATCATGAAAATATGGTGGGTAAAAAAAAACATAACCAATCATGTTTGTGGTTAATTAAAAAATTCATTGTGGTATTTGGTTTTCTTAATTAAAAGAACTGTGCTCTTTTGACAAAGAATGTTATCAAACATTGAAGAAACAAAATATAAACACATTTAAAACATTATCTCAATAGTATTCCCCATCCTTATATCTGGGTCAGATGTGGGGGGGTTTTGGTGGGGTCCATATGGTGCGATTGTAACCATTTGAATTGTGTTATGCAAAAAATAAAGGTACATATGGTGTGTGATTGTAACCAATTGAATTTTATTGTGAAACAATAATTGTACAGTATTGTATTTCAGTGCAATTACTGTTTACCTAAACAGGGGCAGATCCAGGGTGCCAATTTGGTGGTTTCCATTTTCTACATGTGCCAATTTTTGGTTGCCCAAATCATCTACTGAAAAATCCAACATGGTGACAATCCCTCTATTAAAGTTTCCTAAACATTTTGCCAGTTTTCTCCTGTCGACAGTTCTCTTATGGCCGGTGGCCCTTGAGGGGCAGGCCTCAACCATGGGTTTGCCATGGTACAGGGTGAAATCTAGATCTGTAACTGCTAGAAGCAATTCAAACCATAGTGGTTTGTGTGACTTGTAAAACTCGCACACACCTTAAACATCTTAAAATTTCAGCATCTGCTTCTGTACCATATTTACTGATGTTTTATTCAACAGAGTCAAAGTATAAAATGGTTTATTTAAATAATTGAGATATTAAATTTAGTGAAACATTCCCTAATAAGAAATTTAGGGTTTTAATATTCAGTTTATACATATTCAAAAATGATTTATGTTTTTATCTGCATATGATATATTGTACATAAAATATTGTAAAATAAAACTGTAAATGTAAAGTAACACTGTTAGTTATAGTTTTCTAATAATAATGATGATGACGATGAAGTTGGTAGAGGAAGTGGTGGGTGAAAGGCAGCACCATCAATAATAATGACATTAACTCGGCCAAACATTCCTAATTCAACTGTTTGTAAGTTGAATAAATGTTTATGCTTATTTCAAGCATTCTCCATAATCAATTTTTTTTCAAGTCATTTATTGACGCTTTTAAATATGAATTAGGCAAGTTTATATATTTTCCTCCTGTTATAGGTATATAATGTGCTGCATAATTAAATATTAAAGAAAAACAAAAGAAAATTAGATTTAGGGCAAACAAACATTGGAACATATTTATATTCCTATGAAGCATATTTCCTGCCCACCTACATAATTTAAGTAGATTTACATTACATGTACATTCATGGGCTCCGGCAAGATTTTTGAAAGGGGGTAAAATTGCGAGGTGAGGAGACAGTAGGCTGGTTCCGACAATCCCCACCACCTGATGTATTTCCAGTAACACAACATTTTACCCCATATTTTGATTTTGGAATCATTTGTAATGTTTCTTCCAATTTGCGAGATAATTACAGTATAATATTTCCTACAACTTTCTTGTTATATATTAAAAAAATTAAAAAGGCAAAAAAATGGGGAAAGATGAAACTAAAAAGGTCCCACCCCGATTTTTTAAATTTTAGTTTGATTGGGCTTGAGCAACAAAGGTTTTTTGTAGGCCTTATTAGATTCCCATTTGTTGGCTAAATGTATAAAATTATTCAAAAAATAGGAGGAAATCAGTAAGTTTGTAATAAAGACTAAAAGAAAAGAGAAACATGAAAATATTTTTTTTTTAGATTTACTTATTGAAACAGTGCCATCAACAGAATCAACAACTGGTTTTCCAACTTGAGAAAAATGTTTTACTACGGTGCAAAATGGTCTCTTTAACCAATGCTACCAGTGGCGTATCCGGGGGTGGGGGTTGCTCAGAGGCAAAAAAACACTAAAATTAGGATACAAATTTGAATTTGAATAATTTGGCCTCGAGCACCACTCTTCAATAGAAATGAGCCCC
>JAOTQE010123380.1:0-12503 GCA_025631205.1 Nesometra sesokonis
ACATGCTGTTGATAGTTTCTACTTTAACTGGCGTTTCTACATTTGCTGGAATTTTCTACATTACCGGTTGTAACAACTGTAAACTGGACCCAGAAATGTTTATATACTCATCAGAGAGACGTGCTCCATTATCCAGGAGAGTCATTAAGAGGAATATACTGTGACATGGTAAAAGTACTTTCTAATCGTTCACGGTTTAGGAGTGAAAAATAAAACTTACTTCGTATTCTTGTGAAAATCCAAAGTGTGTATGAGCAATCATTTGGTGATAATCGTGGTAAAATTCAGACAAAGCAATTGGTCTGCAAAATTATAAAACAAAATGTAACACAAACTTGAATTCTAAAATAAGTCTTATATGAAGCTTAAAGTGTGTTTATCAAGTCCGATTTCAGACCGGATCGTTTGACGATCCTAAAAAGGAACATTTGATCAATGCAAAGGGAGCTGCGTTTCTGATCTAGGTGTTACTTTAACTTTAGTGGCATTTTTATAGTCGTGAAAACATACCTGGAGTGACCAATATCGATCCGATAGCCCTCGGATTCGTAGGCAAGTATAAAACTACACCAAACTACAATTTCATAAATTCATAACGATATGCAACAATATCGTAATCTGGTGTAACCGGACCCGAGACACAGATTGGTTGTGACAGGGGGAATTACAAATCACGTTAGTGATGATGCTCCATCTTGAATATTTCGGTGGAAAACTTGTTCATGATCTAATCATGCATGCAATATTATTGTTCGTCATATTTGTTGACAATACAAATATGGCGAAGAACCAATAAATCGGTTAGTGGACCATTTTATTTTTCATCTTATACTGTTCACCACCTGAAACCGTGATATCATTATGTGATTCATTTCAAGAGATCGTTTTGACGCATTTCCTACAATTACTATTGATGAATTTTAGCGAATACGGATTGCTGTGACTATACACCTGCAATCAGATCATGTAATAACTAGGTCAAACACAGATAGAGTAAACGTATTTTAAACAATAACCTGGTGCCAGGTAAATTAGCTAAATGTGAGTTTTATGAGTTGAACTTGACCGATTTTATTTTACGAAGGACAGGCGCGGATCCCAGGCGGGCGTGGTCAACCTGACCTAGTGCCCCTTTTGACTTGGAAGAATATTATCTGAACTTGAAAAACTTACTATTCGCAATAAATTACCGGGTATCTGTGAAAATTGCCTCTCAGATAACCAGGGAACCCATCTCGTTTGAATATTGGCATTGTGACCCTAGACCACTAAAAACGACCCTGAAAGAAAACCTCTACTTGCACTAAGGTCAATTTTAGGGTGGCTTTAGCAAAGATTGTGTTTAGCAATGGCTGCAGCACAATATCTGGTTTAATGTTTGGACAAAAAGATAAGTTAAAAAAACTATTAATGTAAATACTGCTATGCGGTCAGCTTTACTCACTTGAACCTGAACCATTTGTCGTCGAATAAACTGTTCCCTGGTTGTATTTGGAATCTGAATGTAATAAGTCTTTGTGTATGCGTTTCTCACCAAAACGCCCGTAAACCGCAGCTTCTTCTGACATACTCCTACTTACTTTTGGATTATTTTGGATTACCATCAGATTTACCCATCTGATTTTTTTTTTGGGGGGGAGAGGGTTTGTTTTTTTTTTATTTAATGAGATGGACTAATAAAAATAAATGCACACCTGCTTTATATACAGTAAGGGATCCCAGAGACAAGCAGGTTCCCCCACCCCCAATTCACAATCCTGGATCCTCCCCTGCTGTCCGTGCTTGACTAAATGGTAATTTTAATATTTTTATTTCGCCTCCGGGACGTCTTTTGTACTATTGTAGCCCTAACTATTTTAACGAAGTTTTAATTTTAGAGCAATTCTTGAGAAATAAAATCGGTGTATTTATCAGCTTTCTAAGTATTCCCTCCTCATTAGTATTAGGCCTCGCATAATTAATAACCAAAATTGTGCTCTTGGAATAACAACGGCAGCTCACCAGGTCCCACTTGAAATGCGATTTTTGGGAAAAAAGTCGTCTTCCAATTATTAGTAATAACTCTACTAGTGGGACACGTCGTAACATTCTAAGATACCGTGTGTTTGTAGTTTTACAAGGAAGTTTGTAAAAAAAAAATTAGATAAAAACTATTTAGAATGTCCATTCATGGTCCATTACGTATACAAACTAAAATGTTTCTAAAATTGGAAAAATTAATGAATAGATTTTAAATTTTAAAAAAAATAAATAAATGAATTATTATGCCGTATCGTAACGGTAATCGAACTCTGGACAAAACGGTGCTGTTATACGATTGGGTTAACCGACGGCGCGACAAATGCGATTGATACATTTAGCCGTATTTTACATTACTGGGTGAAACGCGTTTTTGTGGGTCTGCGCCATGGGGTATAAATTTTAAAAGGTGCGATGAACGTTTGTTAGAAATGTCTAACAGGAACGGGTCCTGCGGAGCTGGAAAGAGGAGACCCGATAACAATTTGGACAAACACAAGTGTGAGGTTTTAACAGAAACTGATGGCAATAGTCGTGGGTCCAGGGCCCAAAGGCCCCGGAAAATTTTTCTCTACAGATGCTTTCTAGTGCACTTTTGAGGCCGAACGTGTGCAAAATATAATATTCTGCCAAGTCAAATAGGGGACCCGGTTCCGCTGGGCCCTAATTGGAACCACCTCTGTCTAATTATCTGTACAGAATTTCATCAGTAGTATCATATTTTAGGCACGTTTGTCAAAAACTGGCGACGATGGACGCTTTTTTCATCAACAACAACAACAACAACAACAACAACAGGAGTGATGTTCTAAGGTCTGCTTCGCGCGGACCTAACAAAAACGTCAAAGTGTAGGCCTCCAAAACTCTTTACTGTGCGAAGTCTATAGACTTAATAGCAAGCTGCAAGTTTTTTATTTATATCAACATAACTTTATAACGTTAAACTGAAAAAGCATTTTTGTCTAAAATATTATGACAAAAGTAAGTATATAAAATAAATTTACCGACTGTACTTCTTGGTGTTAGGACACCTGACCAGAGGTGTGGCTGGACTATCCTGGTCATCTTTGCATGACCAATGATTTGATATTCGGCGAAGTAACGGCTTGTCAGGACTGTGGAACAACATTCAAGAGGTGGTTATAATCATAGAAATAAACTGCTAAGAATGATAAACATTGTAAATAGCTTGGGTGGGCTTGGATTTCTTGAAGGGTGGAGGGTAAATTTTGTCCGCTAGGCAGGAGTGGATCCATTTAAAAAAAAAAGACGGAAGCTGAACTTCAACAATTCAGGATAATGTACCTCTAGATACTCGGAAATTGTGAGTTTACATCCAATTTCAACGCAATTGCGGAATGACATAGGCCTATCATCATTTGAAGAAAAAGACACACCCATCTCAGTCCATCATGATTGGGCTGACAGGTGGAGATTTTAGAACAATCACCTCACAGATGCTCGGAAATGACAATCCAACTCCTTTTGAAAGTGTCACAATTTAACCTAAGGTAAAACACACCCACCTCAGTCCCATCATGGTTAGGCCAGGGAGCTGTTAATTAGCATTAACAGCTCCCTTAAAAAATGTCAGTGTGACGTAACCGTTTTCGTAATCGTATTTCGTAAAGTTGCGAAATATCGCTACTAAAAATAAAATAAAATGTGATTTTTTTTAATATTAAAATTTATAACACATTTGTTTACAATAAGGTTTGTGATGTTGATTGTGCAGCTGCTTATATTCTTCAAAGGTACCAACAAAAGATGACAAAATTTGTATACAGTAGGTAATTTAAAACATTGCAATTTGGATAATTGAACTATTCAACAACCCCATACTTAGAAATTGAATAATCAGTACGGTATCATTGCATTTTGTCATTTTGATGTAAACGAACTCTCTGTATCATATCATCACGCAATCTAAATATAACTATTCAATACAACTGTTGATACGACAGAAACAAATTATCACATGTTTAATAAACTATGACAAATTATGACAAACAGTTTCCTGATATCATTATTCTGTGAATTCAACGGAAATTATTATTATTATTCCTGTGACTTGGTTCACTATCTGAATTTAACTTACCCATATTTTCTATTACGTCGTAGAAATATGACAGCTAAGATTATAACGACGATTAGGAGTACGATTAGAGCACATAAAACTGCTATAATTAAGATACCATCATCTTCCGCTGAGAATAAAAAGACAATATGATTACATAGATTACATGTGTTTAAACTATTTTTTTAAAGTTTGTAATTACAAACTTATGGATAAACCCACTTTTTGTCATTTTATTTATGGAAAAAAATTCTACAAAGATAGTTCGCATAGAATAGACTATGGGGTCGACGAATGCTTGTTAAAAATATAGAGGCGCTTTATTCAAATTGGGAGCTTGTTAGCGCGAGTATGACAGGCCTACTCTAAAAGCACTGCTCTTCAACTTGAATGCCTCCCTCTATCCGTTGCCTCTATCACAGTCATTCATTTGATTTTGTGAATGTGCGTTACTGCTGGCTGTCATGTTGGGAAATTTGAAGTAAATCTAAATGGGTAAAATCCATAGCCAATACTAGACAGACAGGGCCACCGCACTATCCTCTCCGCCATCTTTCATGAGAGCCGAGGGTAACAATGAGTTTATTTTTTCGAGGACGTATGGCCTACAGTTAGCTATTTCTGTATTTATATAATGCCTACTAGGTACTGAATAAAACAAATTACATTAAATTAAGTATATTAAAATGTAACACGCAAGTGGGATTTAGGTGGAAATCTTGATCAATAATTATTGTCACTGTATGTGCTATATTTATATATAGTTAACAAGTGAGAAGGTGAATACGTTAAAAATAACCGACTTATACAATTCATTAGATTATTCAAAAACATAAATAAAATGTTTGTTTAACACAACATTGTAAAAAATAGCGAAATCGTTTATATAACACAACAAAATAGTTTACCTAATTCATAAGACTAATCAAGGGTGCACTATCGTATGTGATTTTGTTCACATTGCATTGCATTGTTGATATTTGAAAAGAACTAAGGGTTTAACCTAATAAAAACCTGTACGCTGCAACATTTATTTGCTACCAAAGTAATGTAAATCTTAAAATAAGAAATGGCACACTTAAGCTATTGATTACGACCGTCATTAGTAATAAAGTATAATAATGATTAAGGATTAGAACAGAGGATTTTTATACTTAGCTTTATAAAATATTAAAGCAGCTGAAACGATACGTAATTTCCCACGACACCAACATAATACAAGTTGGAGGCCTATATTTTGTTCTGTAAATAACAGTGTTGAAGTTCAATGGACGTGGAAAGAGAAAGAAATACAAGCTGTAAGCTTGACGGTAAGCTCCTATGACGAACGACCTCTATAGCTTTTGAGAGAACTTTTAAACATACCTGCGTTACTCATAAGAGTGCATATGAGAATAGTCACGGCAAAACCTCCTAGTTGTCCCACAGGAAGTTATTGAGAAATAAGTAAATAAACAGCAAGAAATATAATCAAATACAAAGGAAATTTGTGTATTTTTTGTCCAATAACTGCAGTTATAGATGTCCAATATTGATAATTACCCCCTCATTTTAAAGGGTGCGAAGTGTGTAATACGGTTTTGACAATACCTCCATTTTGAATTTTCCTACAACTTAATGGTTTTGCCGTGTCATATCCTCATATAAGCTTATCCTCTGAGCTAATAATTCGTTTTCAACACGTTCGTATTGTACTGTATGTTATGATTATAGAAAAGAAATCGAGCAGCTAAGTTGTTACACGCTACGAATTTAGAGTTGATATCTGCTTCATCCAAGAACAATGGACATTCATTTTCGACATTGCTGTAAGGTCTACCGGTTGAGTTAGCCGTTATGTTTGTCTTTCTGGAATTTCGCAACAATAATCTACGGATTGACAAAATTTCTTAAAATTGTTATCAAGATATTCTCAACTATGTTCGTGTATTGATTCTTTCAAATATCACCTTAAAGTAAGAAAGTACAGTACAATAAATTATACACCAAGCAATGGGATGCATCGCGTCAGGATTAAATATTTTGACATTAATTGTGTCATCATCAGGAACCTTTAGTATAAATTAATAAAATACTGTAGTAAACTCACGTAAAGATATTGGTGACGAGAAATGCGTATCGGTGTATCCAGCCTCGGTGTACGCTCTGAAGTTATAACTATAATATGGAAAATAATAATTTTGAAATTATCCTTCGGAAGTTATTCTCAGTGGCTTAAGTTTACATGTCACCCAATTTGTATGACATGTTTGGCATGGTATGAGCTGTTTTTTAGAAAATCAATAGTCTTTGCAAAAATGATTTAACTCAAGAGAAATACATATTAAAACAAAATTAACCTGACAAGCTAAGGTTGATATTTAATCTATGACTGATAAGGTACCGTATCTGACATTTAAAGGGTTATGAATTCGTCAGATCCACAGAACCGCATTCGAGAAAAAAATATGATGGGTGCATGTATGTAGATCGGCTAGTTTTTGCTAGTAAAATTGCCTACAATTCCTCGAATGTTATTGCATCTTGTTTATAATTCCGTTGCACATCCAGCAACTGTTGGTGTCTTGGAAAATTGTCTTTTAAGGTTTTAAACCAAGTACCACCGGGTAAGCATGTCAACCGCCAAGCTACAGCGCTTTGTGTTGTCAAACGTTGGTAATATCAGCAGTATATTAGGTAGTTAGTATACCCTAACAATCTATATTTAAATGTATTTATAATATTTTGTTTAAATTGTGCAGAGTCAATCATTGCCCAAGAAGATCAATTAATATTGTTTAATTAATACGTAAATTAACTAAAATTAGAGGAAATCAAACTGATTACAGTATAATTTGTCATAGTGAAATAAGAAATATAATATATATAGGATTATATATATTTTTTGTATCTTGCAAATAAATCTAATTTATTAGATAAATGTTTATTAATCAAATAATATCATTTAATTATTCATTAAATGAGTAATATTTATAAATAGTTTTCTAATTTAATTCATATTAATTTATTTGTAATACAGTTATATGTCTTGTCATTTTATTCTGTTTTATTTCAACAAACTATAAAATAGTACATCAAAATATTGTACTGCATTGATAATTGTTTAATGAAACTATTTTTTTAGATAATAGTTGTTTTTGTTAATCAATGAATTTTAAGTATGCAAAACAAAGTCAATGGTCTATAAATAAATAATTTTCTAATTAAATTCAAATTTTATTACGGTATTTATACATACACGTATGTCTTGCCTGAAGATAGTGGACCATTACAGTAGACATGCCGTCTTTTAGAACATGATTCACTGCCAATCACAATAATTTTGCCTTTAGTTGACCTTTGAACCCGCAAAGAACCTGTATATTGTGGATCTATAAGAATAATTAAATAATGCATGAATAACATTATTTTCGTTCATTAAGAATGTAAATTAACATGTTTCCTAAGTTTATTAATATGTCATTATGTACAGTGAAAGTTGTCCTCTCTTTAATTATATACATTATGAGATGACCTGAAGAAGTTGAATAAAGACCAGCAATGAAAGTGAAAAACATAGGAATACTGTACACATACTGTACATGAGAAAAGTAACTACATGACGTTTTGATTGGTTCATTATAATCTGTTCCAAAAACACTGTTTGGTTTAAACAATTATTCAATTCTCTTTTAATCGATTATGAATTAAACAATTGATGAAGCGAGTACAAATGGGTGCACAAAAGTCATTGCTAGAATATTGGTGTGCGATATTTATTTGCTTGGTAAAAATGGAACAGAACAAGAGAAAACGGAATAACGTAATTAAGCAAACACGTAATATTTGGTCATGAAACGTAGAAAAGTAAGGACGAAAGGAAGAAAGTGTTTATAAGAACATAAGCAAAAATAATATATAGGTCCTATGAATAACCAAAATGGAGAAATTACTAAAGGAATGATCGGTAATGATGACTTCGTTCGGTCTAAGCACTTGTCAAGAGGAATAGTATACTCTATAATTCGAAAGAACAGATTTAGTAATTCGATCGTACCTTCGCGTATCAGAAATTTCATTTATTCCGTCAAAATATACAGTTTCAGTGAAAATTTATAATGTTTGTATATTTTAATAATAATTCAAGAAAATGATATTTGGAAATCCATATGGAAACTTTGGTATTATTTACAGAAGTTTGAAGTTTACTGTCACTGTTTGAACAATGTACATTTGTCGAATTAATTTTCTTGTTTTCTCTCACTTTAACTCTAAAATATAGTTTTGGAAACTGTATGTCAATCCCAGTGAATTGATAATAAACGTTTCTTCATGAGAATATGTATTTATATTGTTTACATAGGCCTAGCAATAAATCCGGTACAAAAGATACAAAGTGCTTGGTATCGATATAATAAATATAAAGCAGAACAATAACAAACAAATTTTTATAACTCTACTTACTTGTATTCACATTTCTGATTTCAGAATACCGGATCGGTTCACTTATTTGATAACGTGGAATAGGATCTTGTCCCATAGCCTGTGACCAGGTAGGCATGGTAACATTTGGACGATCGAAGCTTTCTGGTTGCTGGTCATACACAATTGCTGAAAAAAAGATTTACTGAAGCAGTCGATCAATTATTACTAATAAATAGAATAAATCAATCAACCCATCAATTCATTAATCAACCGATCAATCAATTTCTCAGTCAACCAATAAAATCAATTATTCGATTATTCAATCCTGCATTTAACCAACCAGCCATCCAGCCAACTAAAAAATCAAATCAATCAATCAATTAATAAATAAAAAAAACTTTAATTTTAACCTTTAAGATCATTTGAAATTAACAGCGACGAATGTAGTTAGAATTTAACCCACGTTATTCATCAATCAGTTATTTAATCATATAATTATTTAAATCTCTTAATCTAACAATTATTCAATAAACTTAATAAATCAATCATCTCTAAACGATCTGCATTTGTATCGGAAACGTGATGCAACTTCTAAAAGTTCTTACTTTTCTGGATTTCCTTGGACAAATCACTAGGTGACAACAACCAAGGATAAAACACTATGGAACACATTTTGTTCCGCTACTTCCTGTTACAAATCTGTAGCCAGTCGTTTTCAATTAATGCAACCTAAATAACTGAATAACACACTAACACCTGTTTCCGGTACTTACTGATAAAAAAATCCTATGATATGCTAAAAGGTGCTACACATTACCCCAGTAATTAAAACAAACGTCTATGTACCACATACAAAACTCCCTTTTGAATCATTCCATATGTCTCCATTTATACTCCTGGGCAAAAGAGGCTTATTTGGATAAAAAGTCTTTCCAAAAAAACTTAGCATGTATAAGTTTCAAACTCGCCCGTTATGAATCCAATTAACAAGCTCTTGCAAGCTCGATAGCTTCCGATTAATAAAATGATTCGGGGTAAAAGATATATTACTTATTTTATCGATTAACCAAGTGAGTGCATCTAGAGCTCCTCGGCAACGCTATTAAATATAACTTAGATCACTAAAAACAGCAAAGAAGACACACACTTGTTTTCCGGTACTTACCGGTACAAATCCTATAACACTTACCTGCAGCTTCAGCAACAATCACAGAATAGTAAAGGATTTCCCCATAGTCATCTGTAAAAAACGAGTCATCAAACTCCACTGGGAATGACTTTGAAGTAATATCTTCTTGTTTGACACCTTTTGGACGGATACTGGTGGCCCTTGGGGCTGAAAAATAAAACATTAAGTAAACTAGTCCATTGGGAACAAAATTACTGTCACGGGATTTTCAATGTAGGCCTACTGTCTGTCAAAATATCTCATGTCCCTTCTACTCGATCGACCATGGAACAGAGCCATTCCTGACAATGCATTATCATTTCAGTCTTACATTAACATAACAAAAAACCACTACGGTACCTGTCGAAATTAATATCAGGATTTAGATCATGACAACGTAATCTGTTTGCTTTGCTACATTTTAAAATCTTCCAACATGTTTCTTCAAATTCTGAATTGCTTTTTTGGAATGGATTCTTATGCGTTTACCAGAAATGTAGAATGATAACTGACAGCGATACACCTAGTGGAGAGGTGTAAATTATTGTTTGTGATATCTCGCAGTCAGACATTACTCTATAGTCGGAAACAGTTTTATTTTAGAACCGCACGAATTTCTAACACCAATTCTTAATCTCATAAAACTTCATCCCATCTAACTAAACAGGACACACGATATGTAATAGGCCTATCTTAAATTTACACCATATATTTTCCCATAGCTTTTATATGGCTTACGTTTGTACTATTATTGTTATTTTACCTAGAATGCGGAGTGTATAAATTAATATCCTTTCCCAAGTACACTTAATTCAATATCGGGTACACTGAGAAGAGTGTAAGTTTAAGTAAGGATATACTAAGTCCTGTATTACAGTCCATCTTATAATTCCCTGCTTGAAAACATGACCTTTATACAGGAAAACCATAAACTAAATTAATGATGATGAATGATGACATACTTAATGTCGAAACATCGAATCCCAATACGATAGAATGTATTTCAATATGCCATAATACTTATTCCTTCTAAAACTGCAAACGAATTGCTCTAAAAATTTTGGAACGTTAGAAAAAAAAAAGCAAATTCACACCCCTTTACAAGTTGGAATGGATCTACCGCCTGTCTAAATCAAACAATTAATTTCATATTTGCAAAGCAATGTTAATGAGAATTAAAATATATGAAAAGAAACATTGTTTTGCAACTTTGAACTTACGCCAGATTGGTGTCGATATATTTTTCACTAGTTCTGGTCCGTAGCCAACAGTTGTTTTTGCCATAATCTGAAAAAGAAAAAACGTCATACATAAGTGGAACATGATGCAACTTAGGGGAGTTTGGCTCCTGTGACCATGAGTACTCAATATAATGCGTAGCTGGTTCAATCCGGTACCACCTCTAAATTTGCTAGTAACAAAAATAAATCCAATCTCTGACAGGTGTCATTGTTTTAACCTGTCATGTGAGAATGATGTATGTTTTTAGACAGGCTCAACTATGGTTTGAAAATCCCTTCAAAGTAAGCAAAATGTAAATTAAAAATTAATGAAATATATGAACATGTTCAATGAATGAAAACAAGTATCTTAATAGTTTTAATAAATGTGCACACACTAAAATTCACATTTAACCAGTAAAAGTTTTCCCAGGCTCAATGTGCTTAGGTCTATTTATTTTGCCAATTTTAGGCTTAAAGTGTTCTTATTTTGTTCTCATTTTACGTATTTTTGTAAAGGTAAAGAATTACTACTGTATTTTACGAATGCAGGGGCAGATGCAGACTTCTGGGAAGGGGGAGGGGAAGGGGGCCGGTAGAGAGTTCAAGTTCTAGGGGGTCCGGGGCATGCTCCCCGGAAAAATTTGGACTTTAGATGTCCTGAAATGGCCTCAGGGGCGTGTTAAGGGATCAATTCTACCTGAATATTTTCGTTTTATAGACAATATAAATAATATTGATATATTTTTCTTTCCGAAAGGGAGCCGGGGTCGGACCGGCCCCCCTCAAATCCGCCCCTGGAATAGGCTTGCATTGTGATGTATACAGAAAGGGGTCTATGTCTATGTGAACTGATGGTTCGAGGGAAAAATCATGTAGACCTAATTCAGGAAAAGCTTGGCTGGATATTTTGTGTTGTTTCCTGATGAAAATCTGATTACAATGAATATGATGATATTAATGGAGAAGACATTAAATTGATATAAACCTTTCAAAAACGTAGGCCCGTACGATGAGCTTGATTTTCTTGTAGGAGCGTTTAATGTCCTTTAATTTAAAAACAACCCTCATTTGAATTTTTCTCAGCCTCAGTTTGTTCTTATTTATTAATTTTTGAGAAATTTCAGCCTAACTGTTCTTATAAAGTGTATTATTATAAAACAAAATGTGTGACAATCCGATTTCAACTGGCACATCGAGAGCCGCTTTTTCATATCCATCGTCAGTGTCATCACAAAGATGAACAAACTGCTATACGCGCGTACAGATTGTGACAGATAAAGGGACGCAAAACGCGCGCGCACGGGGTTAACAAATATTAGTGTTCACAGTTTGTCTCTGCCCGCGCATTTTTGTACGCGCGCGTATCAGTTTGTGAATGAAACAACGTTTCCATATGCCCTGCGAATCTCTATCTACGTGTGATGTGGATTTTCAACGTGTATTATATCAGCATATCATAGATCGATAGCGCCTGACATAACTCTTTAGAGAGTAGTAAAAGTTGAAACGAGAACGAGTCATGCTACTTAAGAGAAGTTGTCTGTAAATATCGACCCTATGGTGGCCACGGTCAAAAAATGGATTTTCTTTAAAACCTGTGTGGTGGAAGAAC
>JAOTQE010123391.1:0-12502 GCA_025631205.1 Nesometra sesokonis
GTAAGAAATTACTCTACCTTTCTTAGGTATTCTACATCTAATGTGAATTAGGAACATTAATGCAACTTTATAATGCTAAGGTATAGACTATTGCACGTCTAGTCCATTTGAACAAAGCATATGTAGTGTTAATCCTAACTTAATTTATCTTACTGTACTTAAGTATAGACTATTGCACATCTATTCCATGTGAACAAGGCGTATGTAGTCTGTTAATCGTAACTTAATTTATCTTACTGTACTTAGGTATAGACTATTGTACATCTAGTCCATGTGAACAAGGCGTATGTAGTCTGTTAATTGTAACTTAATTTATCTTACTGTACTTAGGTATAGACTATTGTACATCTACAGTAGTCCATGTGAACAAGGCGTATGTATATCTGTTAATTGTAACTATACTTGTGAGTGTAACTCGGGATTTACTGGGAGAAATTGTGAAATTAGTGAGTTTACATTATTGAAGATTCAGTTGTAAGCTTTTGCCTATCAGATTATATTCTCATGTTTGTTTTTGCTTTATGTTCATTTGCTTTGAGTTGTATTGTTGCTTTTCTAATTTGTAATTACTGTATATGCTTTTGCATCAAGGAGAATACTAGATATAATTTGCTTCGCCCAGTTATGCATGTAAATGCATAAAAAAGCATTTTAAATTTGAATATATTGTATTTAATATTGTATAATTCTGGTCTGCTATATTTATATTATTTTATTATTACTGCCAAACATTAAAAAAAATGCAAATAATCAAATTTATTTATCTAAATGTACTAAGTAATGTTGAGCTATGTACATGCATGTTGAATGCAAAAACGACACTTTACTGTGGAGAGAATATCCTGGGTAACATCCATGTATGATCTACAACCTGCTAGCTTAGCAATGGTAAATGTGAGGTCTCACCTCAAAATTGAGTCTCATGGAAGGAAAATTAAAAGTTGAGTTATTAGTACCTTCTAATAGAGCATAATATGCTGTAATCTACCCTTAAAATGACATTCATTTCATAAGCATATCCAAAGATATGAGCATTTTAGGTTTTCATATGGAAACATGGTTTTGAAAAAAATCGCCCATAAAGCAATTGAAAAATAAACAATAATAATACTATGAATCTAAAAAAATCTTCATGAAGAACACCTTGCAGTATGAAACCTAACGTAAACAAATATACATTAATGAAATGCAAAGTACCAAAGTACTCATAGTTGATTAACTAAATTTCTCAAAAATTTGACTTCAGACCTATTTTGGTGAATAATCAATTTGATCTCATCTACGATGCGACTCAATTTGTGGCGAGACCTCACAAATATCAAAGAAATCGTCTAGGCCTAGCCTAAAATCATTTAATGACTTTTACCTTGTTTATACACGAGAATAAATCTAAAGAGGAATGCAGGTAACTAACCATGTTTTATTGTACAAATTTTCAAAGAGATTAAATTTTTAGGATTATCCTCACAATTGTAAACACGACTATCTCAACCTTATATTGAGTCGTTAATGATAGCCAGCCTGTAATTGCTGAGTAACTTGCTAAACAAAATAAATGCCACATATTTTGGACAAACAATTTATATTTATGAATATATGTTGCTAATATGGCCATCCATTATAAAAAAATTGAATGCCATAAAGTCCTGCCTGTTGTAACACAAGATCTTAATTCAACTTATTTCAATGGGAAAAAATACAATTCTAAGAATAGATATCTCATCAAGAAGAAAAGAAAAACAAATGCTGGAATTTAAAGCATTATACAATGCTAAAAAATTAGATAAATGAGTTTCACAACACATGGTTCTGCTGTATTTTCAACAGTTTCTGAAAGTGAAAATTATTATTACTAGGTGTGGAGTTTATATATATACCTCCAACAATTTGCAATGTGTATACCTATTCCCATAGAGAGAATTATAATGCTGTAACAAGCAAAGCTTCTACACTGTGTAAGGATTTATGTGCTTTTGATATAAACTATGGTGTTTAGTAGAACAAGTTTAATTTAGTAGACTTGGTAATTTATTCATTGAAATATCTAAGGAACAGTGTCAAAATTACCCTGCTGCAGTTACTGCTGCAATTAAATAACAGTGCAAGTTCAGTAGCTGAAAGGGAATTACTGAAAACAACATCCTTCCTGTTGTACTGCTACTTTGTTGGAGTGAGGTTGGCTTTAACCACCTTATCCTAAACCTGAACACTGCGAGTTGACACTAAAATACTGCAGTAACTGCAGTAGTCTTACTAGCAATATTTTACTGCACTAACTGCAGTAGAATAATTTTGATATGATCCCCAACAGTACAACATTAATTAATGTAAACCCAAGTATAAGACTGGAAATTAAATCATACGTTCTTCCGCATATGATGTTTGTAATATCCACGATTACATCATATGCTAAATATAGAAACTAGAATTTTATTGAATACATTTACAATGGCTGTTAGCAAATTCTATAGCCTGCCTTGCATGTCTTTATACAATGTATAGGGTTCAACAAGGAAATGGAAAGCAATTAAAATACTATTTAAAGCTAACAACTAGCAAATGCCTGCACTATCATTCAATCTAATTAAAGCCACACAGAAAGTACCAATGTTACCATACAAATATCAACATTATTGCTGGTTTAGACCCTTCCACATGTAATTGTTAAATTCTAGTAATTTGAGTTTTCTATCTGACAGGAGTCCGAGGTAAAAGCATAATATTGGTGATTTACAAGGAAATTCACCAAAGCACATTAAAAGACACCAATCATGAATCAATTGCAATTTTACAGTTCTGTGTAAAGGAATCATTGAAAACACATTACAATTATATATGATATAAAATAAGTAAATTTATATTATCCATAGAAAGATAAATTTACTTGTTAATTTTACTGACGATTAGACTAAAATTTAATTAACCAAATCTAAAATATTTGATTTGATTGAATTGAAGATTATACCATGTATTATTAATAAATTAAAAAAAAAAATTTAAAGAAATTAATTAACATTTTACAATGTTGTGAACAAAATTAAAATGCTTTGTGCTAGATTTTTGTGGATTGGATGTTGTGTTTTTTTCTTCAAAGGTAGCATGCAAAACACAAGCTTACAGACAACACACATGTGCAGATACGTAAGCAACTCACGATTTGTGTCAGTTGTGTTTTCACAATACATCCCTTCAAACCCATCTATACATAGGCATTCTTCTGTATTGTTTATATGCTGACATGTGCCATTGTTTTGACACATTAAGGTACAAGTAGAGGCTGAGAAATAATACAAAAATGATCTAAAGAAACAAAACTACTAAAAAAAACAATACAGTTCAACGTTTAAAGTTGGTGGAGAGGGAGTGCACTGAAGGATGCAGCTGTGGGTTTGAGAGAAGCCCATAGAAAAATTTGAACAATCAATTAGCCTCTCCCCTCCTACAGTTGCAATGGAACAGAGAGACCAAGCAGTGGTGTGCAAGGGAGTGGTATTCCTATCTTGGAGGAAATGTTTGTAATTTTGTGGTTGATAATGAGTGTATTTTAGATACACTTTATCAACACCCACTCTAACTTCACAAATCAATAACTACTCAAATGTCTGATTTTTTTCTTTTTACATATTTTTATCTCTTTTTAAGTACTTTGTTGTTCTTGTTCAAATTTACTTGTTACTTTTACCAATGATGAGACTAAAAATTCATTACCAAATTTATGTATTTAATTTGACAGTAGATTATATCATGTATTATTAATAAACACGAAAAAAAATTAATCAAAATTTTAAGATTTTGTACAGTATAAACAAAATTAAAATGGTGCTTTGTGCTAGTTATTTGTGTATTGGACGTTTTGTTTTTCTCTTCAAAGGTAGCATGCAAAACACAAGCTTACAGACAACACACATGTGCAGATACGTAAGCAACTCACGATTTGTGTCAGTTGTGTTTTCACAATACATCCCTTCAAACCCATCTATACATAGGCATTCTTCTGTATTGTTTATATGCTGACATGTGCCATTGTTTTGACACATTAAGGTACAAGTAGAGGCTGAGAAATAATACAAAAATGATCTAAACAAACAAAACTAGTTTAATAAAAAAACCCAAATTATGTTTAGAACCTAATGACACACCAATGCTTAAAGTTGAGGGAGGGGGATTTAAGAGGAGTCCATAGAAAAAATTGTACGATCAATAGCCTTTAGACACAACATACAGAACATCTTGGATGCTCCATGCGAGGTGAAAAGTGAGGGACCATCCCCAAGTAAAAAATATGCTGGCGACACATCCCCCTCATCCAGTTGAAATGGAACGGAGAGACTAGCAGTGGTGTGTAAGGGGGTGGTATACCATACATTTGAGAAAACATAGTTCTGTGGTTGATATGACAGTATTTTAGAGTACTTTATTGATACCCAATCTAACTTGGCAAATCAATTACTCAAATGTTTGATTTTTTTTTTTTTCATATATTTTTGTCTCTTTTTAAGTACTTTGCTGTTTTTGTTTGAATAGGTGGGTGAGGCATTTTCCCTCTCTTTAAAGACATTTTTGTAATTTTCTGTTTGAAATGATTGCATTTACAATAGATCTTAATACTCAAGACTTTTTACAAATTGTGTTCTTCCATCCACCACAACCCTACCCACCCCGCCATCTTTTTCATTTCATTTATTTTAAATGAAAATGTCATGGGACTTAAGTATTGACTCATATCATAAAGTGGTACCTCAGTATATATTTGCTTCCAGAAAACAGTACAAATTCAGCAGAGGTAACAAATTCACATTAGTTCTAGCAAAGCCCAGCAGAAATTGCAAAATGAGAATGAGACTAGCCCAAGACAGAATTTTAATACAAATATATGACATATTGTAAGCAATGGACCATGCTCTTTTTTATAAACTTGGATTAAAACTGAGGAAATAAGCAAAACACATTAAAATATAAAAAAAAAACAGCTGAAAGCAAACATCAACACTAAAATTCTAATGGCTGACAAAATATAACCCACAAAACAACTGTGATGAGCATAAGCCCTAATTATTCTGACTGAATGCTTGGGGAGATTGAGGACATATTTTAGATACGAAATGAAAAATTATTTATTCATTTATTTCTTTTATTTTATAATTATTTAAATCTCAAAATGTTATTGAAAATGTTCAATCCCCGAATATACTGCAGAGCTTTGTTATTTTCATATTATAGTAAAAAATGAATAAATAAAATAAATTAAATTGGCCTTATTTGATTTCCCTTTTTTATAAACCCACTGTTTTAAATGAACTAATAATTTTTTTTTAAGGTTATTAAAATTTGAATAAGCACATTCTCGATTTTGAAAAGCATTCACAGACCTAAATTGTCTGTTTTATACAGTACAAAGTTATTTACGAATTATACATCTCTTAGAATTGTCAATAGAATTGTCAATTTCATTAACCTCATTGTTATTTTAATTTTCATTATCATCCATTAGTGCTCTCCTAAACTTTTACTCAGTTGTCGTAAGCACCTAAATTAGTGCCACATTAGTGAGCTACTCCTCAAAATTGTTAAAAAGCTTTGTGTCCACATTCACACAAGTACAGTGTCGGTTAAACTTTGAAGCATCTCTCCCACTCACCATATGCTGCAATACTACAGGCAAAGCTTCCAAACAAATTATTGGGTAAACATTTGAATTATCAATCCTTACCTCAATTTAAACATACACACAAACAGTAAAACTGATAATTAAAACATGCATCTAATGTCAGAAAGATACTTAAAACGTGTCCTGTTTTTTTTTTCATTTATGAGTACGATAACTTGAGTTCCACTGCTGTGTGTGGACAATAAGCTTTCTTATTTTGCAAAAGCAAATATGCAGTTATAGTAGTAGTAGCATGAGCGCTGTTTAGTACATTTGAGTAACCAACTTAACAATTATCTTATTGACCAAAATACGAACATTAAAGCTGAACAATAAATGCAAACATCTGCAGAAATTTGATTCATGTGCTGGCAAATTTATGGATTTAGAAACTGAGAAAAACCTTCCTTTAAAGCATGCAAAACACAAGCTTCAAGACAATACACACAGGTGAATACTAAGCAACTCACGGTTGGCGTCAGTTGTGCTTTGCTCACAAAGTGTCCCTTCAAACCCAACTGGACATTGGCATTCTTCTGTATTGTTTAAAACCTGGCATGTACCATTATTTTGACATGGTAAGTTACACGTAGACGCTAAGAAATAACACAAAGTTGTTCCAAACAAACAAAAAAAAAATTAGTTACAAAAACTAAATGTACAAATCAACAACTTACAACAACATACAACTGACGGATGTAGGACAACCATACAAGAACAATGAACTTTTTAGAATAGAGCTTTGCTGTTTATTAACTGAAATTAAATATTCAAATATGGTTTATTTGCATCAATGATAGATATAGGTGATTTTTATAAAGACTTACATTAATTCATTAGCTATCTATTAAATGGTTTTTGCAATAGTAAGACTAATTAATTCAAGTTTCATTTTTAGTATTAAACACAAACATGCTAAAAAAAGAGATGAAATGGGCCAAAGGAAAAGACTTGGAATCCCCACAAAAATAAACCATAGGCTGAAAGTTTTGGGGCAATCTTGAACTATGTATGCTTAATATGATGTTTTTATATCTCTTTAGTTTAATATTTAGTGTTATGTCTCATAAATGAATGAATATGACTAAACAAAGAAAAATGTGTCAAGAATTACATTGTTATAGCAAACTTTTACGGTATTATTTCTATAGTGAGGATGACTAATTAGTGAAGATAATAATGTTACCATTCTCTCACAGAATCCAGAAATTGGAAAAGTGAGGCTTACCTGAGCAAATTTTGATAAGAAGGAAAAAACCCCAGAAATCCCCTATTTTGCAATTGTTATAATGCTTAGATAACACTAGTGTTCTTTTCCTTGGAAGTGGGCGTGGTGTTGATTTCCTCTGAATGGGTGCCCAAGAACCTAATCTTCGTGATTATATACTAATTTGATTGTTTTTTTTCTATCTTGGAAGGTGGGTGGAGAGCACCTTAAGCGTTCTGCTGGATTCACCACTCTCCCTAATAGATAGTCATTAAGCTCCGCCTGATTTAGTATATGGAATGAATAGTTGTTAATAGATGGATGATAAATAAATAACTATACACACACCGGTAGGTATTGCGATACATTCAAAACCTGGTCCGTCTGTTGGGTCCTGGATAATTACGCTACAATTTTCCCCTAATTCACATGGATCCAATTCGCATGGACCTAAAATTTCAACCAAAGATAAATTACTTTGTATAAAAATATAAATAAAAATTTATAAACATTAAAATTAAAGCTTTAATATTTTGTGTTAGTGCTCTATTAAATATAGTACTGCTTCATTTAACTATAAAACTTACACTTGCAAATGACTATTCTAATGTACACAAAAATAAACAAACGTTCTGCAGCTCTTGCTGTAACTGATTGTGTTATCCTACTGTTGATGGCCCTATGTTTTGACAATCCTCATTATTGTTGAAGCTGCGAAGCTTATGGGTAGATGCAATAAAACACACGGTACACAACATGCAACATTTGAAGCAAAAAAAGATGTCAGTAGTTTAGGATTATTTTTTAGTAAAAGGATACATGGAATGATTCAACAGTGAACACCCTGGTACAAAGGCTCTATCCAATGTTAGTTTCTAACCATGTATTATAGTCTGTGTATGTATTCAAGTCTTAAACATGGTGTGATGTATTTAGTGTATATATTTTTTTTCTTGTTTTTAATATTTTATCCAAATCTTTCTGCCTCTGTTTAAAACTTGTCATATACAATGGATTGTCCTGGCAATATGGTACTGTACACCTATTTTTTTTCACCTCTCATATCCCTGTTATTTATCATGGTCAACTATCTAATATATCTAATATTTTATTACTTACATGTGATTAATTAATGATATTTTATTGTATTTTATGCATTTAATCCGAGCGTGGCCAAGATGTGCAGTGATAGGTTTGGAACGCCTATACAACACACCTATCCCAAAATGATCAATGTAATTTTTTTTATGTGCAATTAATAAACACGACAGGCACCATGGAGTTCGCAACCGTTATATCAAAACAATAAGTAGCACCCTTTGTTGCTAATTGCAATGAAAAATGCAGTCAAACAATCATTACATTTCTGATTTTTATCTTTTAATGTTGTATCATATTTTGAAGTTTACATTGGTAGTTAAATATAAATGTGATAACTAACATCTTGTAAGCTTCCATAATACATTATGATACATTATGGCATATTATGGTAAATTATTACATTTTAAAATGTCTCATTACAAAATGCCTTTTCTTTATTAAATAAAAATTACACAATCATTCAATTAAAAAATGACAGTAATTTTGGAAAAAAGGGATGCCACCATTGTTTTCTATTGTTGTGATGGAATGGTTACTGTTCACTAGCTTGTAGTTATAAGTTATCTACTGAAAATGGCAAGACATGCAAGAAGTATTACAGCAGATGTAAAGTACAATTTAATATACCTACAACTCATTGAATAGACTTATCCAGACCTGTCAATCAAACTCTATTTTTATCAGTGTCGTTCCATCTGCCCGCCTGCCCGCGTTACAACTTATTTTCCCCTCATTGAAAGAAATCAGTTACACATACATTTAATACGTCACACCATATTACCCATAAATGAAGAGCTCTCAATTTGGGATGGATTGGTTGTTTACATATAAAAACCCAAGTTTTACCAGTTTTTTTCTCGCGATTGCAATCAGAAGAATACAGAGATCCCAAGTTTTGGAAGTGAAAAATCTGGAGATTTTATGTCAGCTGCTTTATTGATCAAATTTGTGTAAATGCAAATGTGCGATGCATCATAATAAAAAAACAGAAGACAGAAAATGTACATAATAATATGTAAAAATATCTATATTATTTTACATAAATTTTATGTAACACTGAGCAGAGCTGGTATTTTTTGAAGGGACAACCAATTTTGCTCCTATGCTAGGCCAAGACCCACTCTAAATATTTTTGGGAAAGACTTAAAATTTTCAGGAGAAAAATGTATTTTTTCAGACGGGTGGGAGATGACTAAAAAATCAGGAGACTCTCGCCATTTTCAGGAGACTTGGGACCTCTGAGAATAGTACATTTTAGAAATGTTATTTCTTACTGTCATCAAGATACCGGCCTTTTGAACAAATTTAACAACATGGTAATAATGATTTTGCCATGATTAAGCCAAGATGAGGCCCGGCAAGGTACAACAATGTATGGGTAAGCAGCAGAATGTGTGGATGAAATTATTTTTGAATGTTATTTATGATAATATGAATTTCTCTTGTTAATGACATGACGAATATTATCGATTATTCCCACTTTACAAGCAAGGCTAGGCTTAGGCTAGTTGTTTTGTTGCCCCTGTCATTTGACTGAGTGCGGTGCCGCAAAAAAGTGCACCACAATAATCGATTATTTGCTATTCAACTCTCAATCCATAGCACGTTTTTAATATCAGTATATGTAATAGTTTTTTTTCTACTGGTCTATTTCTATTACCAGAAAATAATGATTTAAAAAAAAAGATTTTTTAAAGGTTTTTATCTCCACAAGAAACAGACCCTTGGTCACTGTAAGAATAGTGCTAGCATTTACCACATGTTCTTAAAGATCTGGATTGGTCTATTCCATGAATATTGAGGAAAAACCCATTTGAATAATATTTTAGTTAGTAACCTATTTCACCTAAATTTACCAAAGATGATCCATATTCTGTAGCTGGTACACTGGTAGCCCATAAGCACATTTATGATGAAATGATTTTTTATCAGTTTGTTCAGTTAAAAAATTTAGTAGTTTTATAAACTCCAAAAAATTGATAATTAATACTGAAAATCAACAAAAATGTTCCAAATACAAAAATCAATCTTTCAAATGTTAATAAAGATAACCAAAATGTGTGTAAAGACGGGTGATACAGAATTTAGAAAATTTATAATAAACACAAACACTGTTATTTTAGAAGAATAAGGTCTTTCATTCTATTAAATATTTTAATTATTGTATTTATATAAGGCAGATCTTAAAAAATGTATGGACTGTTCGGTAATCTTGTCAGAAATCATACTATATGAAAATTGAAACAAAAAAAATTTAAATTTTCACATAGAATAAGTTAATTGTTTCCTGATGAAAAACAAATGAATGAATGAAAGCTGGTAACAAATGTTAAAGTCATAGTAAGTGATTGAATTAATATTGTAAATGAGGTGTTTTGTTGTTTCATGAAATTAAATAAATTTTATAAATGAGAAAACTAGAAAAAATTTGTTGTGCCCAACTCTGACGTGTAAAATGCACCGAATACCCAGTACATTTGAGAATACTCGCAAAAAAATTCTCAAGTTGTTCTCGGGTCTCACCCGAGAGCAATTTGAAAAATTTTTGGTGCATTTACATGCATAGCTGGGCAAAACAAATTATATCTTGTATTCTCCTTGATGCAAAACATATAATTACAAATGAGAAAAGCAACAATACAACTCAAAACGAATGAACATAAAGCAAAAACAAACTTGAGAATATAATCTGATAGGCAAAAGCAACTGAATTTAAGCGAAATCTTCAATAATGTAAACTCACTAATTTCACAATTTCTCCCAGTAAATCCTGAGCTACACTCACAAGTATAGTTACAATTAACAGATATACATACGCCTTGTTCACATGGACTAGATGTACAATAGTCTATACCTAGTACAGTAAGATAAATTAAGTTACGATCAACAGACTACATACACTTTGTTCAAATGGACTAGATTTGCAACAGTCTATACCTAAGCATTATAAAGTTGCATTAATGTTCCTAATTCACATTAGATGTAGAATACCTAAGAAAGGTAGAGTAATTTCTTACAGAGAATTACATAATGAAATATTAAAGGGACCAATTATTGCATAGACCAATGTCAAAAAGGAATGAAAAAACATGTGATGTGTATGGCACAGCCGAGGAGTGGGTATTCAGGAAAACTCATCAGAATAGAAAACACCCAAAAGTAACTTAGTATAATTTACCTCTTAAAGAACTGGTGTTACTCAATCATGTATTAATTACAATGTAAGCTCTATTTTTTGAGATACATCGAAAATATTGAAAATTACTACCTTTTATAAATCAACAATGATTTCTTAAAGCCTTTATGTAAAATAATTTGTTTCAATTGTAAATTGTATTCCAATTTTAAGGTGTTTAAAGGTAACTTTATTTTCAAAAAGCAAAATTGAAAATATCCAAAATCAATATCATTCCATAAATATTACAACTGATGATAATTATCTAATTTATAGCCCTTTTGTAGATTACTGCACTTACTTCCACAATAACCTGTGATGTTATATTGCCTACAGTCTCCACATGTGCAATTACAAGTACCAATGGTCTCATCAATATATACAATGTCCCCTTGGTCAGAGTCACAAAAAACCTCAGCATTGCAGGCTATTTAGAAAAATCTTTGATTAATACTAGTACTTTAATACTATCAATTATCACAATGCTAAATTAAAATAAAAATGTTACATTGCTGAACTTAATACAATATATTATAAGAAAATTACTTTGCTAAAGTACAAAAAATAATAAGTTTATTCAAGTTAGCAAATAATTTCATTTTATAAGACTCAAAGACATGAGACTTCTACATAGAGTGTGCTCTATGTATGAGCGAAGTCCTAGACTAATTTTAATAACATTACTTTATTCAAAGTTAACGTTATCCAAATTTAACAGCAAAATAATACTAATAACTTCATTGCTAAAATACATTTATTACTTTATTAAAATATTCTACTTTATTTTGGTAGTAGACAACATGAACTTGACTAATATTCATCACACTAGACATACTATATGTTTTAGTAGACTTGTAAAGTTTGGTGTTTTATGTTTATTTATTAATTTGATGAAAATTTTGAACTTTCTCCATACAAATTAGTCATTTATAACTTCTGTTTTTTAATTAGCATTTGTACAATTTATTTTCTTTCAATTTTTTATGGTTTGGTTGTATATTTCTATACCTTTTAAAAATATATTTGCTTTAATCATCGCATTAATCATGATAACTCACATGAGCAATTTTCTCCACTGAAATCATCAGTACAATTACAATAGTAATTTTCTTCATCTATCGGAGTACAAATTCCAGCATTCTCACACGGTTCATCTGTACATGGATCTATTTAAACCATTACCAAAATAAACATGTTATATTAAGAACATTTTATATTGCTTGGTTTCATATTACCAGGGTTCTGTATTGGTATTTTTCTAGTCAACAGGGCAAGTTTATCAGATCAATCTCATATTTGGAGATTCCATGTATATCCGGAACATTTCGAGTTTCCAAAAATTCAAGTTCTATCCCACTACCGAGAAAAAAAA
>JAOTQE010123402.1:0-12500 GCA_025631205.1 Nesometra sesokonis
GTATATGTTTGTTCAAGCGGATATTGGCCCTTGATGGCTTTTGTAGCAATAAAGAAATTGAAATTGAAATTGAAATTATCATCTATGGTGCCCGAGCACTTAACTTTAGAGGTCTAAAAACAGCATTTAAATGAATATTTTGGCCCTGAAAGGCCTTAAGTGAACAGGATAGCACAAATTAATAGCCAATAGGTTTTTTTTGTTTATCAAATTCTAATCGGGTTGCTCACCCTCTTCCCCACTACTTGGTTGCATTCCCGGGGGTGGGGTAGCTCAGCAAAATTTAACCTCGCCCTTCTCCCTGATCTAAAAACGTTCCGGCGCCTCTGCAATACAGCTTTGTAGGATTTTCCAATTTGTTCTTTTCGTAATATATATTTTTATCACAGCGTCTATTTTTTTTTCTTACTTTGTTCTTCCCAACTTCATTGTGATTTCAGCTTCATTTTTCTTATAAGATGTGTTCTAATCAAATGAGATTCTAATACGATCTATCCTTTCCCAAACTAACAGACAGACACCACTGGCTAATACAATATCAACAGACTTCACTGAGAAAGTATGTCTGCTAAATTTGAAACCAATTGCACTGTTTCAGCTGAGGCATGTCATGGAAAACACCAAATTTGTCGCAAAATTACTGAAAAATTGAGTTAATATTTACACTTGATGTATTGAGTTTATATTTACACTTGATGTAAGCTTTAAAATGAGTTAAATTATCAAAATCGGACATCTATAACCAACGTTATGGAACATAGTAGACAACAGTTTGCTTTGTACTTGTTTATATTTTCTGTTGTGTTGCTTCCTAATAACTTCCTAATGCGACAACTTGGTGGGGTTTCCATGTTTTGCTTCAAATGCACATTAAAACCTAACGAGAACCACCTATCGACAATCGACAGTCTGGACCAAACTACCGATCAACCAACCGACCGACCGACCAACCGACCGACCGCCCGACCAAGTGACGTAGAGATGAACGCATTTAAAATGTGTCTGTTAAAGTGATCACGTATGTTTTAGGCTTTTTGTTGTTAGCGTGGGCGATCTTTACTGCTGAAATAGGCATATAGCATAATGTTTTGAGAAAGCTTATAATATAATATTTTTTTAACATTCGTATTTTTAAATTAGCAATGTATAGTTAATTTATTTCATGGTCTATCGTTCGGTCTTAATATAACAAATGTAGCAGTAGTGGGTAATTGAATGTGTCACGCTGAAGAATTCACTTCTATATCGAAAAACTTGTGTGTACGTTAGGTCGGAGGTTCGCGCAGCGTTTTCGTTTTAAATTCCAATTCCAAGATCTGGACTTGAACCTCACTCGTTGGTCGATTGTGTGTGTATGTTCTTTGGCAAGAGACTTTATTTACGTTTTTTTTCTTCCCCCAGGAGTATTATTTGATATATGGCAATTATTAATAGGCCTATGATATTATTATATATCTATACTATTAATTTCATAATAAACAAAACATGTTTGTGTATTACGTAGCCAATGAACCTGTAAATTTATTCTCATAAACGGAAGCTAATTAATAAAATGTTTCCATTTCATTATATTCGATTGCAATTTTAAACAAAAGAAATTCTGTCATTGATATTGTATAATACATGCCAATCAATAGTAGCGACGTGAAAAGTATAATAATATTTGGTTTGTTTACACGGTCTAATGGGTCATATGATACCAGGTAGACACACGTTGTGTCACTTATCGTGTTGTTGTCGTGTGAACGTACAGTATACGAATTCATGATCTTTATATCCTGCCACCATCTGACAACATGTGAGGCATTGCCCCTAATCATACTCCTAATTAAACAACGCACTTTGGTAAAAGTCGCGTGAGTCTCAATGGGTGTGCCAAATTAGTGTTGTTGTTGTTGTTGTTGTTGTTGATGCTGTCATTGTCTTTGTTGTTGTTGTTGTGGAGATGATGGAGTTGGTGGCGATGTGTTGACAGTGGTGGTGGTGATTGCGTTGGTGTTGTTATTGCTATTGGTGGTGATGGTGTTCCTGTTGGTAGTGGTGGTGGTGGTTATGCTAGTGGTGGTGCCGTTGGAGTTGGTGGTGATTGTGGTGGTGGTATTGGCAGTGGTGGTGGTGATGATGGACTTGATGGTGGTGCTGGTGGTGGTGGGGGTGGTAGTGTTGTTGGTGGTGGTATTGGTGGTGATGGTGGTGGTGATGGACTTTATGGTAATGATGGTTGTGGTTGTGATGCTGGTCTTGTTGATGTTCGTGGCAATGGTAGTGCTAATGGTGTTTGATGATAGTGTTATTGGTGTTGGAGTTGGTGGTGGTGATGGTCGTAGCGGTGTTGCTGTTCTTGGTGAGTGTTGGTGTGGTGATGGTGGTGATGATGGGATGGTGATGGCGATGATCGTAGCGGTGGTGCGGTTCTTCTTGGTGGTGGTGGTGGTGGTGATGTTGGTGATGGTTGTTGTGCTTGTGATAGTGGTTGTTTTGGTCATGGTGGTTATGGTGGTGGTGGTGATGTTGGTGGAGGAGGTGGTGGTGATCTATGTTATGATGTTCGTTGCGAGGGTGTCAAAAACATTATCTTTCATATTCTTGGGAACTTACTGTAAGCCTAATTGGTAAAGCGAGAAAAACTGTTTAAACCCGATGGCAGTTTAGAGATTTAAAAAAGATGACTGAGATAAAAATATGAATGAGTAATGTAATATGACCGAGGGATAGTTAATTAGACATGGGGGATTTGAAGACAATTTGTTTTGCCTCAAACAATTTGCTCGTATCTATGAAGTGAACAACATCGATGCATTCATCACCATAATGTGTTCTTTTACTCATCATTGATCACACAAGGTAAATTACTACATGCTCGAAGAACAAAAATAGAAAACAATTACAACTGATTAACAAAATAACTGGGCTACCGTAAATTCGTAACCTAAAAAAGTAAACTAATCTCTTGTATACTGGAAAAGGTTTACTGAGGAATATCTTTTTTATGTAAACATAACGATGATTTATAGGCTTACAATTCGAGTTTCCAAGTTGTCTAACAGTTTTGACTGGTATTGTTCAGTCACAAAACACATTTAAAAATACTATAAACACAATATTTTCGCCACAAGAATTGGAAAATTTAACTTAATTTAAAAATAAATAGCTATAGTTGTGAAAAGTTGATAAATCAGGAAAAAGCCATTCGAAAATTTAAATTCAAAGTTAGTTTAGCTGGGGTCTACGAGATGTGATTGGTTATCTTTAAAAAAATCCTTCCAGAGTTTCAAACTCTGGAAGGCCAGGCTTTATCTACCACGAAACTGACACATATGGCCAACATGACATTTCAAGAAATTATATTATTTTAATCTCGTACCAATTCTCTCAAAGTTCCGCCTATCTATCGCTTTCTTATTCTTTGGTCTTCATATATTCCTTCCTCACTTGAAGACCCTGCTTTTCTCTCTTCTCTGTCTACTTTCCTTTGACAACTAAACAACACTTTAAAACAACAACATTTTGCTGACTTATAATGTTAATGCAATATCTTTTTATGTTACCTTTTATTCTTGTTTCTAAATTTCAAAGTAGCTTTTATTCTGGGCCCCAGACATTTTGTTATGGCGAATTTATTGCTTTTGGGGTACAAGGGCACTGTTGATGTCAAATAAATGAAATGAAATGACCAATTGTTTTTACATTACACAAACATACCATTTTATATATATGTTTAAATGTTTAACAATATATTATGTTTATTATTTATTCTAGCCAAGTACTCTAGTTCAAGTTCACAAGATATTCCATCAATACCGTCAGATATGTCAGCTCAATCAAATTCACTTGATAGATTAAAATCTATAGACAGAATTGTAAGTTTGTTTTGATCTTATATACTTGTTAAATTCCCATAAAAATATAACGTCTAGGCAACTGTATATTGGGTATCAGTAGTAATAAGTTGAAATAAATGTTCTGGTAAAGTTTCCAGTGAATTGGTGATGATGAGGAATGTTTCGATTCAATACAACATTTTGACCATAATAATAGAGACGACATAAAGACTCCCAAGAGTCTGTCACTGCAGTCCCTCAGGTATTGTTAAAAAAAACCTTGGTAACAGAGTTAAACAGAAACAATAAGTAATCATTCAAATAAATATTGACTAGATCATTCCACTAGATTTACCAGATCATTCCAATCCGTCGGGCTATGGATGTCTTAACAGTTGAATCAGTGAGGTGTCGTGACAAAATGAGTCGTCTTGTATACCAGGTCATTTTTAGATATTCACAAATATAGACAGAAAGTCATAATTTCACAAAGATGAGATTTTTGTTGGTTTGTTAAGTTTAGTATTTAAATTATGTGATTAAAACTTCCTGCTTATGTTTATTTGTAAAAAAACATGTGCTTGAACTACATTTTGTAAAGGTTGTTTTTTTTCAAAATCAATGGAAAAAACATACAGGAAAGTCAACAGTTGTTTATTTTTAAAGTCGATTTTTTTCCAAAGTGTGTTTTCATACACTACATATTTTAAAATGATTTTTCTCTGGTTATACTGAAGCTATGAACCTCATTTAAACACAAATTTTAAGCTTATAATCTCGACCATCCAAATAAAAAATAATTCAATTTTGGTTTTCTGTACAACACGACTCATTTTATGGTGACACCTCACCTTTTGCAGACCAATAATCTTTTGATGTGTTGCTATGTTTCTCTTAGGTGTCTTTTTATTCCTTTGTATTTGAGAATGGTAGTGGGGAAATCTTGTGTTTTTTAAATATTATGCTAAACAAGTTGTGTTCTCTCGCTATTCTGCAAGTTGTATAGTCGTTAGTCCGTTAAAGTTTTCCAAATGTCTACCTTTTCAGTAAAATATTTGTAAGTGTTTCAATTATATTGTAGTGTGCTCCAGCAATTTGCGGATCCAGAAGTCATATTTTTATAATAATTACAAACCCAACTCCATAGATAATATTAGAAACAATAACTTAGGCCTAAATATTCCTATTTACTAATAGCCTTGTGTTCTTTCAGTTATATTACAGTGAGCTCCAGCGATTTGCAGGTCCAGGAGTCATATTTTCAGAAACTAAACCGAATATCACACAGAGTGTTTTAAACAATAGTTTAATATTTCCGCGGAATAGGGTAAGTTCTTTCCTTTGTTTGATGATTTTATGTTTATTTTCAGTGGCGTTATTATAGATTAGTTGTTAATATGATTGCCTTCCAATCTCGAATTCTTGAACCAGTCAATAGGAATGAGGAATGATAGGTATGATGTCATCCTTTAAGTGGCAAAAAACTAATTTCTGAACAATATCAAAACTCTAAATCTTATATTTTAATCTAATGTTAGTTATGGCAAAGGAAGCCGTAAGTGTTCTTCATTCCGGATCATGTCAAAACTACCCTACTGCCGGTACTTCAGTAATTCAGTTGCAACAGTATTAGCTCTGCAGCTCAATACTATAGGAAAAAAAACAAAATTTCGAGATGTGACCGTGTGTGTCAATGTATTTACCGATATGTTAGCATTGGATTACTGCAGTAACTGCAGTAGACTGGCAATAGATCACTGCAGTAGAATAATGTTGAAATGAACCATAAATCAACTACCGATACTAGTTAACAATATGCAAATAAAATATTAATATTGGGGAAAATCAATCAATCAATCAATCAATCAATCGAATAGTAGTATATAGTAATAGTACTATATTCATATGTATAGGCCCGATAATATATTATACAAATTCGAACAAGCGTAAACAAAATGTTCTATAATGTAAAATTTAGAGGCAGATGACTAAACCATTAAAAATACTATTGGAAAAGATAACACGATTTTCAATTTTATGCATAGTGCATTTCATTAGGGCATATCTGCTTTCAAGCAAATTCAATTTACAGTTTCTTTGATGTTTTTAAGGTTTTTAAGATATATGTTGAAAATACAAATTGCGGGGCTTTAGACAATTTCTTAGTTCAAAGACTCATCGCAAACAATACTTTTCCAATATTTTCTGCACGACAATAATTACTCAATGTATATATGCTTATATGGCGGTAGAGGGTCAAGATAAAAAAATGTTCTTTTGATGTCCAGATCAGTAACTTTTCTTATGATTGCTGAATATTTTATATTTGCGAACTCTAAAGACTCTCCTTGCATTTAATAACAATTAGAAGTTTATATTTGGACACCACTGTCGTACAATGAGTCATGTAGAAAAGCTACTAAAGAAGTCATGAAGTAAAACTAGATTTGATTTATTTTTTCTAATGCGTAGTTTTTTCAAATAAATAACTATACCTGTATATGTCAATGTTATTTTTAGATAAACATTTCTCATTATTCTTTGAATATTAACATCGGAAATTGAACTTGACTTTTACAAAATTTAGTATTAACATGTTTTCGTTTGAGTCTTGGAATCGGGATTTATAACATTTAGAATAAACATGGCCATTTGGGAGCAGGTATATTTTTCAAAACAATTATGATATCCTTTGATGTAGATTGTTTGGTCGATTGATTTCTTCTAATTGCCCGCTTTGTGTGTTAATATCTAGAAAATAATATCAAAATCGTGTTGTATTGCCATTTCAGTCTCTACCGTCATTCCGATATTTAACATCAGCATATTTCGCTCCTTTGAGTTTAACTCATTTAAGAGAAATAGTTGAGCTAAGCATAAGTGAGCAAATGTAAGTTGAAGGATTTGATCACGTTTTGGGTTGTATTAGAATACCAATGACGGTAATGGCGATCATGATAATGATCACAACTGAAACATATCCTAGAACACTCCACGCAAAATTCACGCAGTAATTATGACGCTTAAATCCAGTATTATTTGCATTAAAAGTGATAACCAAACGTGTGTTTATTCAGTTGTAGCATCTCCCTTCATACTAGGTGTGAAAGGAGCTTTATTTTATTTCATTCATTTTATTCAGCTTTATTTTTAGGATACACCTGTTATTATTTTGCGTTTTGGAAGCAATCAAATGATATGATCGATCAGTATTATATTTATAAATATAAATACAATATAGTAAAATTTAGAATGTTTTATTTTATATATGCCTTTGTATTTTGAAAGGAATGGGTCTTTAAGTAGACTTGCAATTTTCTATCAATATTTGTCAGAAGCAGAAAAATTCAGATTTTAGATAAGACAGTTATACATAGATTTACTCAACCGTAAGAATAGAAATACTAATTAATAACCAAATTCTATGGCAATTATTTACATTTTTAGGACATCAGTTTATAGTACTAGGTCAGTCTTCATGCTGCTTTGTAAATTTTCATTTCATGTATTTTACCTTATGTATAGATTGTCAACATTGTAAAAACATAAAAGGGCCTTGTGATAATGGTGATTCCAGTTTTCGTTTAGAAATAAAGCTGTTATTATTATTGTGCCATCGTGCTGAGATTCAATATTTTGATAATTAATTAATAAATTATTCATTTAATTAATTAGTGATTGTTTGTACTCTCATTGTAGATGAAATCAAATGAATAATACACTCATAGAACCTTCTTGGAATAATATGCAAGGTAAACGAACTTTTCATATCGTTCAACCAAATTATGGAACAACCTCCCAGATGACATTAAAACAAACTTTAAATCGATGAAAATTTAAAATGTCAAAAATTGCATCTCTAACCATTAATAGGTCTACTATTATTAGCATCTTATTTTGTTTGTCTTGCATACTATTCAATAGAAAAATTGATATGGCCTATCACATATGCTTATATATTTTAATATTTTATTTTATTTTACTGTACCTTGTAGTTAGAATTTGTTTGTTTTTCATACTGTAATATTTCTAAGTAATTTGTTTAAACTGAACCACTTTGAAACTTAGTGTTTTAGAATTAAAAGTGATATTCAATATAAAGAGAGAATAAATAAATAAATAAATCGTGAATCAATACCAACAAGATGTCGTGTATTTCGATACTTGGTGTATAAGCTTAAACTTTCTTGAAGAAACAGGACTACATCGACTGGTGTGTTTTATCCTCTGTATAATACTACTTCAATTGTATTTAAATTATTTTTTATCTCATTCAATCGAATTTTAATTAACCTCAACATAAAATTTTTGATTATATTAATTGTTAATGTTGTTATTATTATAGAGGTCTTTGTTACGGTACTCATGCCAGGAAACTAGTGACTATGAATTACTTGATAGTGGAATAAATGAAGAATTCGAAAACGTTGCGTTACATAAAAATACATGGGTATATACAAGTAGATGTGCAAGCACCTCAGTCAATAAAAGTTGCAGGGGTGTAACGTCGAAACGTAAGTTACTCTTTTATTAGTCTTGGTTCAAGACGGACATTAATAGGAAACCTTGACAATTTCAATAGAGTTTATTTTGGAAATATTTTATGGAAGACAATAGCACTGCCGTCAATTAATTATGCTTGTTTATCAGAATTATTATTAAATTTTAGTTTAATAATAATTCTGATCGGTTAACACTTTTGGCATTGCTGCTTAAAAGCTGGAATTTTATGGACAAATTTTCATTCCTGATGATGACATAATTTATGTCGAAATATTGAATCTTGTCACGATGGCGTGTATCTCATTGCTTGGAGTATGCATTATACTTTCTAAATAAAATAAACTTCTTCAAAAGTATTATTGATATGAATGAAAGGCAGTGGCCCAATATTTTACTTCATTGCATGTTTCAAATTCAATGTGATTTTCATATGTTAAAATTTCCTTTTTTAAAACTATGTATTAGGACCTTTGATAAATGTAATGAATTAAACTTTCAATATATTTTTGATATTGATAACTCTACCTTGAATTATTTTCCTCTTAATATTGTAAATGTTGCAGACTTACATGAGAGTGTGGCAAAGTAATATCAGCCAAAAGACATCCCTAATAGAATACACAAAATTAAAATCTACCCCAGCATCGAAAAGTATCTTCTTGATAAAACAAATTTTTAGGTGCAACCCTAAAATTCAAATTAAAATCTAACACATTACCCTTAGATAGCAAGACATGCAAATGGTCACAAGAAATATCTGGTCATTGTACCATATGCCAAAATGGTGATATTGAAGACATTAGACACTTTTTGTTTACTTGCAAATCATTTTGATGTTATAAGGAAATCAGAATTAACTTTTAAAACAAAATCTTGAACTTTGTGATGAGTCTGCAACATGGGAGAAATTTTTTGAATCAAATATTTATGATAAGATACAATTTGTTCTTAGGTAGAAATGATTGATCACAATGATGATATATTACTTGCATTTGATAATTACTGTAAAAATTATGTTAAATTAGCATGGGATATGAGATCAAATTTAAAAACTGTTTAGATCACACATTGTTGCCAGAGCTAATAAGCTCTGTTTTGTATCTTAGTTAAGTTATATTTTGTTTCAGTTCAGAATTTCTTTCTTTATTCTATGATTTAATTAATCATGTTTCGTTTTTTTAGTTAGGGATGAATGCACCACTTAACTGTGTGTTGCCATCGTTACGAAAGTGAAATGTCAATAAATATTCCTATTATTATTTCATTTAATATTCGTTAAAACAAAATCATCAGGCACCAAATGCGTCCCATAGATCATTGTACTATGTTATACTTTTTTGTTTTGTACTGGTTTAGTGTACTTCAACATTGTGCCTTATAAGGAAAAATGTATAAAATATTGAATTACAAAGTTAAAACAATATTTTTTATATCAATACGATATTCTCTTCTCTTCTCTCCTCTATTTTAATTATAACCTGACAAATTGTTTAGGTCTAAAGAATGTGTCTAGAGAATGCGTCTTATTCAATATATTGAAAAATATAGTGTAGGCATTTATTAAACAAATATTTTGTTTTTGTCATTTATTAAACAAATATTTTGGTTTTTTTTAAAGGTATACAGTCGGCTTGTAAGCAGAAAAGAGGATGGGCTAAAGCATACGTACGTAAACTGAATAAAAATGGCCAGCCTTATGGTTCGTACACGTGGCAGTGGATTTCAGTTGATAGGTCTTGTAACTGTGCCATCTCATTCAAATAGGCTTAGTTCTATAACTCTTACTACACTTCTACTACTGTAAAAACCGAAAGGACTACTGAGTACTTATCGGTGGAATACATTCAGATAAAAAATTATAATAGGTCTACTCCACGAGACGACATACACGATGTTTGATTATTCAATACTTAACATTGAAAATGTCACCTTCATCATCATCGTCGTCGACATCAACATCGTCACCGTCACCGTCATCGTCAACGTCAAAATCATCATCATCATCATCATCATCATTATCAACATACAGTTAATGCTGATGACGAAATATTGATGAAAAGGCGATGGTGTGTACCTCGATACCGTTCCTTATAGTATCCTATTACTTCTGCTACTGCTTTGCTGAATTACGTAACTTTCCTTGCTAAAACCAAAACAAATTACTGTGGTATTAATCAATAATTTAAGTGGACGGTTTAGCTTTCGGCTAATGATGCTAATGATCCTTAAGCGATAATTTACTTTTAAGCATAAGCAGTTGAGACAATTTATCAATCAAAAGCATACGTACGTCTGCCGTCACCTTGTTCTAATTGGGCATGATCTTCCAATGATTCGCATTGCATTGTTTCTCTACGTATCAAAATGTCAAGGTATCGTAATTAAGTCCAGTAACAATGTCTTTATACTTTTTCTTGCAAATACCATGCGATTAGATGCGTGTTGTTCCACATTTACAGAATGTAAACATAGCCCTACTTAACGCTAAAAACAAAACGATTTAACTATTCAGGACGATGGTGTCTTTGATAGACGACAAAGCAGATTGAACGACATTAAGTCTACTGCGCCATCTTCATCATAGGACAACGCCTTTCCACCATAAGGCAGTAGGTGTCACTGTGACGCTAAGAAATTGATGTTATATTCCATAGTATAAATGGACATACAGGAGGGATGGCGATCTCAACTGTTCGAAATGATCAAATGTCGGATTTGATCATGGACACAATGGGCGATGTTTAAGCCGATGGTCTAAATCGTGATGCAAGGCTCCATCAACGCCATCGTCCTCCTTGCATAGAACGAGGCGCCGCCTGTGTTCGAATTTAGTGGACAGAGACACAACGCAACCTCTGAACGCGTGAAAGGAATTGCCTGCAAAACAGACATCTGTGAAAACAGAAATTGGTTAAGGGTTTCACGCCCCAGCCCCAGCAACCCACTCCGTTACGTCAGGCAGCGGAGTACTTGTGGGGATGCCTAGTTCATCCTGGAAGACTTTGCCGGTAGGTATCCATTAAAAATCTCCCAGGCGCCTCCCACCTATAGGTACGGCATAAGGGAGGTATTTTACGGTCACAAACTTATTGTGACCAACCCCCAAAGACACTTGGAGGGCCTGTGACACCGATTCTCTACAACTCACTGCACACCGCTGTACAGTTCGTGGTTGCAGCTCCACACCACGGCGTACCATGGTTCGGATGAATGTGGAGGACCAATTTTAGTTTGACCCAGCCTGCATGTGCATGCTGGTATCGTAATCTCTCCCACCACGGAAAGGTATTGGCCGAGTTTTATACTCACTTAATGTAAATGAGTGAACATTTGCTCTTTATGAATGCACTTAAAAGAGTGAGAGTGACCCCAGAACCACTCTTAAAGAGTGCTTTATCAGCACTTCAAATCGACTCTTATGGAGTGACTTTTTGCAAGAGTGAGGCAACTCATTGCTTTAGAATGAATTTCCAATCAGATCGAGTCTAATTTTCATTCTTTTTGGAGTGTTCCTTCCGAACACTCTTCAAAGAGTGTATTTTCACTCTCGTACATTTACAGACTAGGTTTTTACTGAGGACTATTTGGATTTTTAAGCCCCTCTTCCATCAGATAAAATAAGATAACTTTTATTCATCCACAAGGGAAAAAAATGCTCGTCGTGTGCAAAAAAACATCAAAAAATACAAGGACGGTAAGATAGAAAATACGGTTAAGGTAAAATAATACGTACGACTGTCAATAATAATCATCATAAACCGTCACTATACCCTTATTATCACCGTCATCTGAATTAATTAACTCAAAAGTTGCGAGTTCTACGAATTAAAAACTTGGTGTAACTCGTGATCCAATTTTGAAAGTTGTTGAAAATTGGAACCACGTTACTCGGGCTCTGATTCGTTGGGCGATTTGTCGGCAAATTTTTATTGTAACTCCTATACTAAATAAAACGTTGTTGGAGAAGAACTTACTGTATGCCTATATATGTAAATGACAATGATCCTGTATAGTGTTTTGTATGCGAAACTATATGTACAGAATATATTATCATTACTACATTTATTTGTACATATTTTTTATGGAGATCAATTTCAATTTCAATTCAATTTCAATTTCAATTTATTAGTACTCAAATGGCAGCGATAACGCTGAATTACAAGAGTTTACAATTAT
>JAOTQE010123413.1:0-12500 GCA_025631205.1 Nesometra sesokonis
AAGGAGAGCATGTTGTTAAGGCATTTTTAAATAATTTGCCTATTTTGCTTATCCTTTTTCATTTTCTACGATGCATATATTGATTTTTTCTTGGCTTGTAAACTCAATAATTTCACGGTATGTTATATATTACTTATGTTATTTCCTTTATAATTGTATGTTGAGTTGATTTTGAAATAAACTATTAAAGACAAGACAAAAAAAAAATAGAAAAACACCCTATTTTTCCCTATTGTCACCCCTAGCACGTTCCTCATAGTACAATTTATGATTTTGTTGTGCTTTTACTTATAGTATAGTCCTTTTTCCACTGAAGGGAGGCGTCCTCATTTCTACTGAAGGATGGGGGGAGAGTTGCTCGAAGGTGAGGGGGTGGGTGGGGTGTTCGAGCACCCCGAGCACCACCCCTGGATACACCCCTGATAATGATGATGACAGAATAAAATGCACTGTTGACATTATGATATAAAATATACTACATATTTATTAACGACAATTGCAAAAATCAAAATAAAAAAAAATATTGGGGCTCAATATTTTTGAAATAATGAATCTTTAGTATGGTTCTCCAGATGTTTACTAAGACCTTGTAACTTCCCAAGGTATATTATTTATAAACTGTACATACGACATGCTTTTTCATATAGCAGAGCTTGATCCAATTCAAATCACGTAAACTCAGGGTGGTTGCCAGCAAAGATGTAACCATGATAATGACCCCAACAATCAAGATTGCCAAATCAACTGCAACATTTTCCCACTAAAAATTAAAAAAAAAACTTTTAACTTGTTATACAGAAATAATCTTTAGGAAATATGAGAGTTACATAAGAAGACTTAGGAGATATATTATAATACTATCACTTTGACAACGCCCAGCAAAACAACAGAGTTTACACCCACTGGTGCACACTCTCCAGAGTTTACACATACTGGGCAATCACTCCAGAGATTGCATATACTGGGGCATCAACCCCAGAGTTTGCACACGCTGGGGCATCAGTTTCTGGGGTGCACACACTGGGGAATGAACTCTAGAATTTGAGATATTTGCAACATTAAAAAAAAAATCCTTAAATTTACATTTTTTGAACTGCTGTTTTTTATTTTACCGACAAACGTTAATTTGTTTTTATTCTGTTATAAATTGATGAAAATGATCCAAACCTTTGGTATATTTATTCACCGTGTGTTTCTGCATCGTGATCCAGTGGAAAAATGCATCCATTTGACATGTAGTGGTGTAGCTTTTTCCACGGACGTGATTAAATCCATTGTTTATTGTTAATTTTAACGCGGGCAATTTTTTATCAATGGGATCTGTAGTTAATAGAATTGAATTGAATACCGGGTATGCACAGTGATCGGATTAATACTATACCTTCAATTGAATCACCCCATTCCGACAGCAGTTATCAGTGGGATCATACCTGTGATAACAATCATTAGGGGTGCATGTTGTGTGCCATGTTTCTTCTTTATCAGGTAAAGCGATTAGCATGAAAACCAAGAGAGCGACTCCAAACGAAAAGCTAAGTAGATTCAAACAGGCATAAACAACAACCTATAAAACAAAAACTATTGGCTGATATTCTTGAAAGTTAGCACAGGACTAATATTAGAACAGACCTAGTTAATCTAGAACTACCCATAAATCTGGTTTCTTGGCAAATAAAATTTCTAATGCTTTAACCCAGGGCTTATATCTGGACAAACAGACATCTTTGAGAACACCCAAATTACTTGGTCCTGGAGTAAATATGAATTCAGTCCGCTTTCTCTAATACCAGCCTCTGTTTACAGTCAGTTACAGTACATAGTAAGTATAAGCATACCTTCCCCATTGTGTAAATTATTATTATTTTCTCGCGCCGTGCAATCTTGGAGCAGACATTGAACGTACACAAACGAGTGTGTAAAAATTGATAATACACTATTGTTCACAAGACAATGCTCAAACATTTTAAAAACAATGTATTCAACAAGATGTCACCGGTTGGTAGCCAAAACAAACCCACCCACCCACCCCCACACACACACATACCGAAACACACACAAAGAGTAGTTATTACAATAGTCCCTATGCATAAGAACTAAAAATGACATGGAAAATATCATTATTATCTTTATTTCTTATATAATTTAATATAAAATTCAATAATATACGTGTACATTACCCGAGCTCCATGTTTCCGTACACTCCTACCAATAGCACCTGCTGCAATAAACTATAAAAGGAAATAAAAATGATAAATGACTAAATGAATGAATGAATGAATAAATGAATAGATGAATGAATGAATGAGTGAGTGAGTGAGTAGGTGAGTGAGTGAGTGAATGAATGAATGAATGAATGGGCGAATGGACAAATGGATGAATGAACGAATGGGCGAATGGACGAATGAACAAATGAACGAATTACATGTCATAAATAATGGTGCAAAGGAAGAATTTGGAAAGTTGTGGAAATATATGCAAATTCAATTCAGTGTTTTCAAAGCCTTTTGAAGGTCCTAAAAAATGACTTTGGTTATGGAAAAGTTATGCAAATATTTTAAAATGTACACAATTAATAAATGGAATATATTCTGTAGTTTCCTGTTTGATGATTTAATAAAACAATAGTTAATAAACAATATGTTTGCTTCCTTGTTTGTAAAATGGAGTTTGGAAGGTTACATTTTTGGGTTTAGAAACATGATGAAGAAGAATGGAAATGTATTTCTCTGAAGTGTAGCAACACTGAGGCAGTGGTGGCGCCAGCGGGGGGGGGGGGAGACAGGGCCCCCCGTCGGGGAAGGCTGCCCCCCCCCCGTCGGGGACGATTGACCACCTTCGTCGGGGAAAAGAAAATTAAAAATATTGTATAAGTGACCCCAAAAAATTGAAAATACAGATAGAACGGGCCAAAAAAGGGCAAAATAACGTTTTTTTTGTTTTTTTTTTGCTCATCAAAACCAAACGGTTAACCACGCCCACCCGGACTTCCCTCCCTGTCGGGAACCATGGCTCCCTGTCGGGGACCATGGCCCCCCCGTCGGGGACCATGGACCCCCTGTCGGGCAAATCCTGGCGCAACCACTGCACTGAGGAAGGTCGCTTGCTGAATAAGTGAACCACAAGACAAACCGGGACATATCGAGAAATATCGGCATGCAAATATGACAGATTTGAACAATAGTTTTCAGAATTGTGCATATAAGACAGGAGGTCAACAAATGTCAACCAATCCTTTTGTGAGAAATGAGGCTAGTCATGGCAAAATCACCAAGTTGTTGCACAGAAAGTTATTGAGAAATAAGCAAATAAACAGCAGGAAATATAAACAAATACAAAAGAAATTTTTGCATATTTTGTCCGATAACTTCAGTTACAAATGTCTGATTTTGATAATTGACCTCTCATTGTAAAGCTTGCGAAGGTGCAATTTTCAATTTAACTATAACTTGGTAGTTTTGTCATGTCATGTATGCAACAAATTGTTAAGTCCTGATAAAATAAGGCTTTGTCTTGTTATTGTGGTTGTAATGTTCTGTTTGAGCATAAGCTGGGTGAATGAAAAATGCAAGGACACAGGAATTATCGGATTATTACATGGTTAGTCATTATTTTAATGGTGTATGTGGTTGAATAGTGTTAGTAAAACAGAGTTGTAAATAGGAAGTTTGTATGAAGCAAGAAGATCGACGGCACCTATGCACAGTGATTGTGTTAAAATGAAATAATAATAATTGAAAAAAAGAAACTAATTGTTAAGTCATAGACATAGTGTGCCTAGGTATACTTTTAGATATTTAATAAGACAGGAAATTAAATGTCTACAAAATATTTTAGGAACCATACATATGACTTTTGCATAATTAGAGACATGGGACCAATATGCAACACATTGTGACATTTTTTCTTTCACCCAGATCCATCGAATGGTAAGACCTAAAAAAAACTGGATTGTTTGCCGTCATCCACTGTCACTCAAAATTGCCAAAAACGGGCGAGATCCATATAAACCCTTAAGCAGGTCCATTTTGTTAATGTTTCTTTTAACAAAATATTTTCACTCGCCCCTAATTGAAATTTGTACAAAGTAACAGCAAACATTTTTTCTAGACAAAATGGAAGATTACAGATTTGTTAAAAAATCGGATTTCTTTTTGAATGTATTTCAACTATACCACACTTTTACATTGCGGGAATTTATAAAATGTAGAATTAGGATGTTGGCGGAGGATGCACTCTATAGTTAAAGTAAGTAACTAAATCAATTTCCAAATCCAACTTATGTCACACATCCTTTAGTTATGCAAGGTAGCCTTTATATGCAAATTAAGAATGAAATAATATTGTCTATAACTTTGCAATCAATGGTCGTAGAAATGTGCATAGTTTTCTACCAATAGTACCTCCCAAAGTTGTTTTTTTGCTTTTTAGTAACCATGAAACAAGATTGCTTAAAATACTGGGGTAGTATGTGGTTGGAATAGCTTTTACAGCAGTATTTAAAGTAGCTAGCCATTTATTTTATTATTACTATTTTTGTGCTGAACTACTCAGTTATACTGTATATATTTTTATGTATCTTTTAAGTTTACAATTGACAATAAAAATATTAAAAAATTGAAACAAAATACAGTACCGCTACTTACTGTAATGCCAGCAGGTATTGATAGCCCATTATAAAGGCATCCAAGGATGCATGCAGCGATGCCAAACCCAGTTGAAAAAATACCACAAATAACATAGATCATATTGAAAGTTCTAAATGGAGTTGTGTTCAACTTTGTAAGTGTCGGTGCACAACATGATGGTTCAACTTCTTCCTCTTGTGCATCAATTGACCTTTGACCTGCTGGGATATCTGGCACTAGTAAATCATCCATTTTATCTAAGAAGTAATAATTAGGGCAACAAATTTGTTTATTTTATGTAGGTACACGTCCATACAAAAATTGCATTTACAAAAATGTTGTATCAATTTATTAAAAAAGTGTCTAAAATGGTACAACTCCATGAATTAACAGAAATTAAATTTCTATCAAACAATAAACAGCTATTACAAAATAATTATAGTTTTACTGAAACATTATAAATATAACAATTTATACTGACTATGGCGTACTACGGACAGGGGCGCATCCCCTAAGATTTTGAGGAAACAAATACTTTTCTAGTAAAAGATTGATCATGTGAAGAAGTATATTATAGTATTGCATAAATTTTAAGCCAGTCATCGTTAACAACAGACTAGGCCCTAGATGGTAATATAGACTATTATTTAACTTTGCTAAATCTATTTCAATAGCTTTTCAAATGTCTAAGACAGCATCATTAATGAGTAAATTACGGAAATGCGTCTGAAACCAGAATTCAACATTTATTACAGTGTGCATCTTGGGGTGACATTATGTGTAATGTTTTTTAGATTCTCAAGCCTGGGATGCTGGGTCCAGAGGCAATCTAGCAGTTGACCTCCAACCCCATGTCTCAAAAACCTTCAATTACCTGAAGTCAAACTGCAAAGAGTGTCATTTCTGAACATAATATTTTCAAGCTGGCAGCATGAAGTTTCTAAAGAAAGAGTTCATTGTGCTCCTACTCAGTTTTATTCCATTCACACCAACACTGCTGCCAATCACACTGACATCATCAACTGACTAGCATTAACTTTAGCTCAGTTTTACCCTTAAAAGCAATTACCAAATTTCCCAAATTACAAATGCGCTTAAAGACAAGTGATGAGTCTGTCATATTTTTAGTCATTTAAAAATAGAGGCTTACTAACATTGCTTATAATATGGCAAAGGAGCAAATGGCATTCGAACAACTCCCTGCATTAATATAATGGAAAAGAGACATGGGTTCGACCTTGGCACTGCACATGCAATTAGATGCAGTGTGGGGAGTTTACATCATGTATTGCTAAGTGTTAGAAGAGGACTAGAGGACTTGATTAAGGAAATAAATGCCTCACCATTGTTTTTGGTTCTTGTAGATGGCAGCACTGATGCAGGTGTGATATTTGCACCATGGATCAGTAAAAGCAAAAGCAAGGAAATTAAGGTATGTGTGTGATGGAAGGGCGGGTGTCTCTGACACTGCTGGAGGAAACCCTTAAAGAAACATGGAAATAAAAATTGAAAGAATAAGCTTGTTGGTATATGTGCTGATGGGGCAAGTTTATTGGTTTGTAAAAAGTTATGGTACCTTTAGTTAAACAAGACGTTCCTTGGGTGATAGGTATACTGTACATTGTTTCAGCCATCGCCTGGAATTGGCAGTACGTGATGCTTTCAAGAAAATATACGTGGATGATGTCACTGACGAATTGATGAAACTTTACTACCTCTACCATAACTCACCTAAAAGACTGCGATAGTTTCAATAGATAGAGCAGATTTGCAAGTGGCCGTGACTAAACCACGTAAGGCCCATGGCACCAGAGTGATTCAGCACAAATATGAAGATATATGTACAAACAATCTTCGTGATATGTCCCCTGAAGAAGTACTTGAGAAATTGCTTTATTATTATAATGTTAACTATCCAGCCATGTAAAAATTACTGATTGTTATGCTTGTATCTATGTTATAGTTGAACACTGCTTATCTACAATGAATACATTTAAAACTGATTAAAGGGCCAGACTTGGAAAGAAAACCAATGGCCATGCTTGTCCGAATCAAAGAAGATGGGCCAGTGTTTGAAGATTTTATATCTGAGAAAGCTAGAGATGTCTTCTTTTCAAAAAACCCAGAAGAATCTCTGTTTGCTCTTATGGGATAAATACTGTCTTATGGGATAAATAAGAGATCAGCTGCCACAGTCTGCCAGTGTTCATCCCCAGATAATAAATTTCTTGAAAAAAGTATGCTGGTCCTGCCAGAGATGGCGTTATTCTAGATGCTGAATGAAGGCCTAATTATATTTTGAACTTGAGTAGTTGGTTCTACACCAGAGGCGTCAAGCGTGTCACTTATTTCCCAGTTGTTATTTTTCCTATTAAGTTAAATAGTTTGAATCTTAAATTATATCAGTGACAACACTTCAATGTGTGAGAGTCTTAGTAGACCTACCACCTAAACAGTGTTAAACAGAAAGGCTGTTCTGTAATTGAGATAAACAATTTTCAGTTTGTTTGTTGTGGATTTTCTTTTAACTTATATTATTATGCACCACTGAAACATATTAAAATCAACACCTCAAAAAAGAAATATGATTTTGTTGTCATTTCAAGTCCTACATGGGCAACGATACATGGGCAACAGAACTATTAAATTACTGTATAATTAATAAACACCGAATCTTGAAGAATGCTAACCAAAGTTTTTATTTGAATAGCGAAGGTGCCAATAGATTTTTCAAAATTATTTTGTTCCCTGCATATTCCATTATAGCAGACGTGTATGTTTTGAATCAATCTATGCAAACTCTAGGTATACAAGTTATTTAGATAAAGCAGGACGGGTGCAAGACTATGCTAAGCCTTGAAAAAGGATAAAAAATCAGAAATAGCATTTTGAATTTATGCACATTATGCGTATTATTATCACAACCTTTATTAGCCTGTTCCTTAACCTTAAAAATATATTTAAAAACACAAAAATAATTATCTACAAGTCTTATATCTTACGTTATAAGCTAAATCAGTATTAAATGGCGGCCATGTTGAATTTATGTAAATTAGGCACTGCTCCACTCCTGGAGATTTGGTAAACTTTTTGATATATTGTTTTCTTGGCTATTTCAGTTCAAGTGCAGGTGAAATAGTTTTGGTTGCAATTTGCTTTGGATTGAGTCCCATCCTTTTCCATATTTTGACTGGACTTTATCTCTTTTGGATGGATGGTATGATGATACGGGTTGTTGATGGCCTATTACTACTTAATTATTACTATGAGCCTTAGGTACACCGTACACGAAGAGATAATTATCATTATTGAACATACCGACTTACCGTTATTTCCACAAGCTGATGGTGCAATGAAATAAGGAAGGCATGTGCCTATTGATGTACTTTATTTTATTGGAGGAAATAAACATGGGCGTGTGCTAGCGCAATCATAACAAATCAGCGTGTTTTTATTGTGACAATCGAAGATTACTAGACAAGAGAGGGCGCAATGTATGTCATCGGAATTTTCGCGTTTTACGGTTTGGTCATAGTAGTGCAGACTGTTGTGTTCCACAAAGGGTTTCCGTAGGTTTTTTTAGCTAAAAGTGATGTGTTTTTGCATATTTGAGACCATTTATTTTCAATATATGTGAAAATGTTAGGGCTCATTTTTTTCTTACCCTACAACCCTTCTTTCCGCCATTTTAAAAATGGCAACCACTGAGAAGTCTTCATAACTTTGCAACCAGTGATGAGTCGGGTGTAGAAAGTTCATTTTCTCTGTTAAATTGCTCAGATCATATATATTGATATTAACTCTAATCAAAAATTTCCTCTAAATTAGCTAAAAATGAAATGCGATATTTGACCTTCTACATCGTTTTGAGATACTGTTGTATCTTAGCAACCATTCTCTGTAAAAAGCTGGTTTTGCATTATGTCGTTCAGAACATTTATAATGATAATAATAATAATAATAATAATAATAATAATATGTGGGACTTTTATAGCGCATAATACTACTATCTCTATGCGCTGGAAAATTAGTTGTAATGACTGTTTCTTAAATATTTTTTTTAAAATCTTAAAATAAACTGAAAGGATGTGTTTTCAACTGTTTCTTGAAAATATTTAGAGAAACAGACTCGCGGACAGTGGAAGGAAGGCCATTCCACAATTTCGGGGCAGCAACAGAAAATGCTCTATTACCATACGACTTTGTACGAAAAGAGGATACAGATAAAATAGTTGTACTAGATGTAGATCTAAGAGCTCTAGAGAAAGTTTTTATATTGGATTTATTGGACCATCATTTTTCCCCAAAATGGATCATTTGAGCAATGACAAGTTTTATTTGACATTTTTATCTTACCATTCATCATAGGAAGTTAATTTTTGCTTTAGTTTATTTAGAATATTCACATTTACTACTAATAATCACACTGCTACATCAATTAATGAATGATAAAATATCCAGATAGTATCGCTATTTAAATAGTGATACGATCTGGTACCTGCTATGGGTGAAATGATGGGCCTGTCACCGACAGACCTATAGTCTGCAGATGTGGAAACTGTACTTCAGTCGATATTTAACTTTGTTTTCAATTCTTGTCGGATTTTCTCTACTGTTTACGTTTAAATATTTATTAAATTTTGCATTATATGGCCACCTTCCGTGTTTATGGGCTTTTGCCTACCCACTTATCTCTATCATATTTTTAGTATCTTATCTGAGATCCGGAGGCCACCATTTTTGGGCCTTCTTCAACCTCATTTACCATTAAAATTTAGTGTTAAGGATACTTTTGGTTTTGTTGATGATATTCAGAAAATTCAATTTTTCAATAAGTTTATGGTTTCTTTTGATGTTAAAAGTTTATTTACAAATATTCCATTAGATGAGTCCTTCAATTTAGCTGTGTAAAGAATATTGTTGATAATAACAATGACATCAATATCAGTAAATGTAACTTAAAGGAATTGTATATTTTCGCTACTTCTCAAACACATTTTTAATTTAATAAGAAATTTTATAATCAAGTTGATGGCGTATAGATGGGATCCCCACTGACCCCTGTTCTCGCCAATCTGTTCATGGGTCACCATGAGCAAATTTAAAATAATAAAAACAATACCTTTAGGAACAAATTCTCTGCACTTTTTAATCATTAGAGATGGAACACAGAAGTCTTCATAGTGTCATGAGCAAATTTGGTTAGAGCAATATGCTGGTCCCGAGGTTCTTTTTAATAAACGTTATGTTGATGATATTTTTTGTGTTTTTAATAAGGAAGAAGATGCTAATTTATTTTTTGATTGCCTAAATTCACGACACTGTAATATTACATTTCCCATGGAAAAGAAATTAACAGAAGTCTTCATTTTTTAGATGTTTTAATTTTTAATGGTATCTCTAAAACCACCAAAACATCGGTGCCTAGAAAAAGTACATACACTGGCTTGCTTTTGAATTATTTTAGCTCCTGTTCGTTTAAGTATAAATTAGGTCTCGTTAGCACTTTAGATGACAGAACGTATAAAATTAACAACAGTTGTCTCGGTTTTCATTTTGATATTCAAACATTAATTTCTATACTTAAAAAGAACATGTTTTTAATTAATAAGATTATTTATCGTTATGTTGACCATGCTGTCTGTAACCGTAATGTTCCCGGTTCACGTAATAATACATCAACCAATGGTTTGTATTTTAAATTAACCATATTTAGGTCATGTGTCCAATGAAACCAGTCAGAAAATAACAACTTTATGCAATGCATTATGTAAAGATTTAAGTATTAATTTGATTTTTAGTTCTTAAAAAAATGTTCTCTGTAAAAGATCCCATTCCGCCAGGTCTTCGTTTGCCCACAGTATATACATTTAAATGTGCAGGCTGAATTCATGTTACGTCGGTGAAACAAGCTGGCTTTCTCTACGCGCGTTTATCTATATTATATTTTATGTATCTCATTTGAGATCCGATGGCCGCCATTTTTGCACGGTAGAGATTGTATCTTTGTATCTCCGACCATGTCGATTGATCTAACACCAATTAGTGCTATTGGGTAGATCTAAATAGACACACAGAGATAGTTAAAATGTTATCCAGTGTCAAATAGAATTAACAACTATTATTGCTTGTTGACGAAATTCAAACAAAGGCATGTATAGCATTCCCTGAAATCTGCATATATCTGGCCAACGTTATAAAAACTTACGATTTGGCTGTGAGGTTATCAATTCTGGTTAGGCCCTAAAGCTGTACTGACATATTTAATTTCTAACATATTTATTAAATTTTCCATTATATGGCCGCTATTGTTTTTTTTTCATCAGTTTAGCTAAGGTGTTAAGATAAAATGGTGGGACCTGCTTGAGCAGGGATCAGAGGCTAGCCCGCACGATGAGATTTATAACACCAAATAATAACGTGGTCAAGTCGTGGCTTATATATACCATGACTAAGTGTCTGTAAATAAGGGAGATTTGGTATATGTTTTGGTATTTTAACTCTTAATTATTTAATGACAGTGGAAGCTCGATAATATTCAATCTCTTTCAAACAGTGTCTGATGAAATTTCGACAGTGCAAAATAATGACTTTTTGATCAAACAAGTAGTGTTCTTGTGAACTAGAAACAAATAATTTTTCAAGTATGCTATGCGATGATATGCAAAACTTTCAAATAAATATCATTTTACCAGGCCTACTATTTTCAACTTTACTAATATGAATCAAAATGACCGCCAAAAACCTTGTTTTGGCCATAAAATCGCAATATGAAATCCAATTACATAGCTTTTAGTGTCTACACATATGTTGTCAATGAATCTAATAAAACAAACAACAATGACCAAAGCACACATCTTAATGCAACATAGATAAACGATCAAAATTCAAAATGGGTGCCAAAACTTTCTCTTGGCTAAGTCACTATAAATGATCAGATAACCTACTTAAATGACATTTAGTAGATCAATCATATAACATGATTAATATGGGGACAATGTGAACAGAATGCAAACTGAAGTGTAATTTAGGTTAAGGTAAATACCAGATAACCTACCTAAAATTTCATTTAGACCAATCGAATACCAGATAACCTAATTTAGAATGCCATTTAATCCACTTTGAACACTAGATAGCCTACGTAAAATATTATGTAGGCAAATTTGAAAACCATATTTAAAGCACCACTATCTTTAAGTGTTAATACCAGATGGCATAGCTAAAATGTCTTTTTGGGCCAATTTAAAGACACTATAGCCTTCTAATAATGTACATTTGGTCATCTAGAATACCAGATACCATAGTCAAAATGTCAGCTGGCCTAAACGTCATTTTAAGGAGGCCATCTTGTTTACATTATAGAACACCAGGAAAGTAATTATTTATATTAATAATAAATTATTTCCACGTGAATCATCATTGTCCGGCATTTCAATATTTTAATTGGTTTCTTTCATTTATTTATTTATTTTTTGTTATTTATTAATACTAAGTAGCTCTTTAGCAACCATATTATGCTGGTCCTTCTGTGCCCGTTACTGTTAAGGTATTTTCTTCTGATAGATCAGTTTTCTATAATATATTGCAATCAGCACCCTATTGTTTAGTCATTTCATTTATTTATTTAACCACATGGTATGGGACTTCTAAAGAGACGAAGCTCCATGGCTCATAAGCCAGAAGTCCCGGACATACAACAATACATACAAAAAACAGTTTACAATGGATAAAATTGGTAAAAAGCAAAAGTTAAAAATGTAAAATTAGATATTAAAAAGATATATCTTAAATCTATTAAAAAAAAGTTTTAAGATTACATAGAACAGCGTCACTCTTAATTTGGGTGGGAAGCGATGACCAATATACTGGGAAATA
>JAOTQE010123424.1:0-12500 GCA_025631205.1 Nesometra sesokonis
AGAGCTTCACAGCTAAACAATAAGCCATTTCACGGTTTCAACTACGCATGTGCAGATTAAGGTCAACTGATCGACGCACGGTATTTAATTTCAAAATGGTTACCGTTTTTATTTAACAATAGGCCTAGATATTATTATAGCAAAAAATAAATTAAGCCTACGTATAATATCGATACGTTAAACAATCTTGAATTGTTTGTTTTTAATAATGAGAAGAATTTTACATGGCTACACCTCATTTATATGTAAATGAAGTTAGTTGTTCCAAATGGTGGAACTTCAATATCTCTGCAACCCGGAGTGATCATGATAATTAATTTCATTTGAATTGTTTGAAACATACATTATTATTTATATTTGCTAATGAAGCATTTTCGTCATAGTTTGTATTCATTCATAATGTATTCATGATTTTCCTATATTGTTTACTTAAAACTATTTATTCGGTGGCCAGTCTAAAAGAAACTAGGCCTATGGTTTATGGATAAAGCTGACTATAATTTCCAACCGGAAAGGAGTTGGCCTAAGTTGGTCTATTCGTATTTCCATGATCTCCGGCTTTCCGTCTCACTGGATTAGATTGTGTAAGAACCACTCATCTTCGACGAACGGTACAGTGGGACTACATTATTTATTAATTAATTAAACGGAACCGTTAGAACCCTCATACGTACATATATATGCTTTGAAAATGTGGTTGAACTCGTTATTTTTTCATAAAACTTATTCTGTCAAATTTGATACAAAATACTAATACTAATACAATTTTAAAACAAGCGCCCTCTCAATTTTCCGTTCGTCACAAAAACAGATGAAATACTTAGTTGCTTAATAAGACGGGTAGTTCAAGAGCTTCACAGCTAAACAATAAGCCATTTCACGGTTTCAACTACGCATGTGCAGATTAAGGTCAACTGATCGACGCGCGGCATCATGTTGCATTGAATAAGACCAGCGCGTCGTTTTATTACTCGACCTTGGTAACGCACATGCGCAATTTAAACCGTTAAATGACGTATTACCATATCATAATTATTTATGCCGTTTTTTACCGGTTCAATATTATGAACCGCGCGCAGTTCAATAATAGCCGATGACGTCACTTCGCCAAGCGAGAGAATTGGTTTTACGCTGTAAGTGGCGAACGTACAACTATGTAGGCCTAGGTTTAACCACCTGTTAAAACTCGGCGTTTTGAACGTGATTACCTATTGTTGATTATGAAGAATTTTTAATAATAAGGAAAACTTAAGAGTTGCTGTTAATGTTTTCGCGAATATCTGCGAGGGAAAGATATGGATTATAATTTTGAAGACGTAGGCTAGGTAGGTCTAGACTTGCTCGCCGGCGGGAAGCCTAGGCTAAGCCCTGACAAATCGGTACTTACAAGTAAGCTGTATTGAATAATAATTTTTATAGGCCTATTGATTCGAATGACAATTTTCGTTCGATACTGAACACTATTGTGCTCGCTGTGTAAAAATATTGAACTCGTCTTCGACTCGTTCAAATTTGCTACAGCTCGTACAATATATTTTGGTATCTCCCCCAAGGCATTCAATATTATATAAATAACTATTATTCTTTTTTTCACAGAATTGTAACTGAAGGATGAAGCGCCCTCGTTTGGATTTCATTGAGCATGGTCTAACGAAACTGTACGCCAAGTATGGACGACTTATTGCAAAATGTCCTCTGCCGTTTCTCATCATTCCTGTACTTGTTGCAGTAGGTTTAGGATACGGATTGAAAGACCTTCAGACTGTTTCAAGTGTCGAGTATCTATACACGCCAGTCGATGGACAGGCTAAGGTCGATCGGGACGTAGTTGAGTCACTATTTACGTCAGACGATTTGGACGCTTCGTCTGTTTCTCGTCTGACACGCACGGTTCTGTATTCGTACGCGTTAATTTTGCCAAAAGATGGACAGACCAGTACACTCTCCACTGAAATATTTCGGGAAGTTCTAAAACTGGATGAAGAATTAAAAAATATAACGATCACAAGCAACGGAACGAAGTACGGCTGGAATGATCTCTGCCTGGCTGTTGACGGAGAATGCCTCCCTCTGTTGATAGTCAAGGCATTTGCAGATGATGTAGAAACTCTTGATAATATACCAATAACTTATCCCGTATACGCTGATGGAGCTGGCAACCAGTATTTTCTTGGAACTGATGTTGGAGGCGTCACTTACCGAGCTGGTTCTGATGTCCTTGTGGAGAGTGCTTTTGTGGTTAAGTTAAATTATTACCTGTCAATTGATAGTAGCGTGAGAGCTGCAACCAATATCTGGAGTGAGGCTTTTCTCGATTATGTTCTGAACTACGATTCCTCTCTTATTACAGTATATCCGTATACCACGCGATCATTAGACACTGAGCTTGGAAAAGTTATCGATCAAATAATACCGATATTCATCATCGGTGCTTCACTCTTGATATCCTATGCCATTTTGTCAAGTAACAAGCGTGACTGGGTACGGAACAAACCATGGCTGTGCCTGATTGGCGTATTGTCTGCAGTTCTTGCCATTTTGTCGTCATTCGGATTGCTCAGTTACATCGGCTCAGAATTTACAGAGGTGGTCGCATGTTTACCAGTTCTCATTCTTAGTAAGTTATTCTCGAATTGAAATATGTGGACAACCATAAGAATGACAACGACGATGGTGTTGGTGGCGGTAGTGGGGTGATGAAGATTAAAACGACGACGGCGATGATGATGATAATGATGATGATAATGATAATGACGATGACGACGACAGCGACGGCGACGACGACGATGATGATGATGATAATAAGAGATGATGACGACGACGATGACGATGACGAAAACGACGACGATGACGATAATGAAGATGATGATGTTGATGATGGTGACGACCACCACTATCACGACGACGATGATAATGATATATAATAACAACGATGATATAAGGATGATTGTGATGATGATGATGATGATGATGATGACATCATGGCGACGAGGACTGGCGACGAGGACAACGACGCCGATAATAATAATAATACTGTAGTAATAATGATAACAATAATTATGCCTACAGTATGTATATATGTATTATTATTATTATCAATGAGTTTGTTTATATATAGGCATTGGCGTTGATGACATGTTTATAATGCTGGCTGCATGGAGAAACACAAACGTCCTCAAACCAGTTGAAGAAAGGATGTCGAAAGCTTTCGGGGAGGCAGCATTATCCATCACCATCACCAGCATCACAGACGGCCTAGCCTTCGCCGTCGGTGCCCTCTCCAACTTCCCATCTGTTCGTATATTTTGCACATACGCCGCTGTTGCTGTAGCCGCCGATTTTCTCTATCAGATAACGTTTTTTGCTGCGGCTCTGACACTATTTGGATACCGTGAATCTGCCAATCGTCACTGCCTAACATGCATAAAAGTCAAGCCTGTCGACGAAGCCCCGAACATTGCATATAAGGTATTCTGTGCCGGTGGAGCAAATAGTAAATCTGATAAAAGCTATTCAAAATTTGCCCCAAGCTCCCTCATGCGATTTTTTAGAGGCGTTTTTGGGCCGTTAGTTGAATATGGTCTTTCTAAGTTTTTTATACTGCTATCTTATGTGGTGTATCTAGGATTTGGGATATGGGGAGTGGTGAACGTAAATGAGGGTCTATCTCCTTTTAGTTTGGCTTCTGACGATTCGTATGTAAACCAATTCTATAAATATGAATACAGATATTTACGAGGGTTCGGTCCGAGTGTAATGGTGGTAATTACCGAAACACTCGACTATTCCGATGTTTCTGTTCAGACAAATATTGAAACACTCATATCTCATTATGAATCACTTGATGTCATTCATACGTGGACATACACCGAATCATGGCTTCGTTATTATTTGCAATATCTATCAGCTGCTAACATTACTTACAACAATAATGATCAATTTGTCGCCATATTACGTCAACAGTTTTTGCAGATCGACGCGTACGCTCATTACGCACAGGATATCATCTTTGCAGACGATGATTCTACAGACATCATTGCGTCACGGTTTATTTTATCGTCAAAAGATATTACAACCACAAACAGGGAAAGAGATTTATTAATTCAGACCCGTGATGTTTCGGATAAGTCACCATATGCAACTTTGGCATTTAACACATTGTATGTTTTCTTCGACCAGTACACAGCCATTTTGCCGGCAACTTTACAGAATCTAGGAGTTGCTCTGGCGGCAATGTTAGTAGTATCTATTCTTCTAATTCCCAGCCTTGCCTGCTGTATCTGGGTTGTAGCTGCTATCACATCCATTGAGATTGGTGTAATAGGTTACATGACGTTTTGGGACGTACGTCTTGATTCGATATCCATGATTGTTATTATCTTATGTATTGGATTCAGTGTCGACTTTTCGGCGCATATTTCTTACTCTTTCACGGTAGCCCCTGGGATCAGCAAGAATGACCGTATGAATAATGCGTTGTTTCTCCTTGGTATGCCGATGTTACAGGGGGCTGTTTCGACAATTCTCGGGGTACTAGTGTTGGCTTTTTCTCCCTATTATATTTTCCGTACTTTATTCAAGACTCTTTTCTTGGTAATTGTTTTCGGACTATATCACGGTTTATTTGTCTTGCCAGTTTTATTGACGTTGGTTGGTCCGAGTTCGTATAAGAGTAAGGGCGAACACAAGTCTGTGAGGGGAATGAACTTCCATTCGCATGGAAGTAGGCGTGCATTCCGTAAGAGGGATGAAAGAAAAAAAGTCGTCGACAGAGCTAACCAGGCAGACTATAATAACCATAACATTGAAATGTCAGATTCTAATGACGAAGCAGACAAGAACCGTGAAAGAGCAGTGTCGTTTGGCGACGTTGGTGTAGTTATGCAGTAATTTCGTTTTAAAAATGCCGATAGTGGCTTAGAAAAACATAGAATTATTGTTTATGGTAGACTGGCTGAATCAGTTGTCTTTTTGGATGTTCGAAACTCTGTATAAATTACCGTCAGTATTTATATTGCCATATGGGAGACTGACGGCACCAACTGGAATTCTTGACGTTCTCCAATCAGCATTGATGAAAGCAGCTATTCTTATCTTAGCCTGTGTCACCGGCTTTATGGTTGGGTTAATTACTTGTATTGCTTGATTCTGCACTATTTTGTATGGTTAACCACTTTCTATTGATTTTAGGAGTTATTGTCTCCCCATACTCATTTCCTTAATCTCGTAATAAGGCCTGTTAAAGTACTTCGACCGTGCCTCGCCAATTGGAACCCTAAATCTGCTGTACCAAATTGTATGCATGATGGATTTGAAAATCATGTAATAACATTAGATCATGCAACTTTGGCATTCTAGGGTTGGGACTACTTGGGCCTAGCTCAAGTTGATGGAATTGATCATACCAGCGAGTAAAAAACTGAGCTTATTTCTAAGAATTAGATAAAACTATAATCGTCAGAATACTTTTTAGTTGAAATGGTGTTAGTTTAGTAGGCCTCTCATCTGGTGTGCTTAGCTTCGTTTGATCGCAACGAAAACATTTTGATTGGTCGATTCTACGAGTAAACAGTTATTTCGATGCGCCAAATTGCCAAATACGGAGGGCCATGATTCTCTCCATGGGTCTCTGGAGAACTTAACAAGTCGCTTGTAACAATGATTGTAATGGCTGGTGGTGCTGCATAGATTACGAAAAATGACCAGACACAAGTGACTTGCGGCAAGTTTATCCTGTTTATGCAAGCTGTGGTGATAGTTCACATGTACTGTTAGTAGCTGTTCTATTACACCGCCATACATACAAAACAGCTGGGTTTACCCGCCAGAACGCTATTATCATGATCTTTAGCATGTTAATCCTTGCTAACGTGTTCTTCTAGAGCATGATAATTATCAGGATCTTGGGATGTTTATCATGATAAATTAACTCATAAAATGAATTCAACCAATCAAGGACAGTATATTAAGTAGGTTGTTTACAAGTTTCCGCCCAGTCACTGCTGTTCATTGTTATATAACTTCAGCTTCCATCAATTAAGCCAATCAAAATTATACCAAAGACAGCTAATTAGCATATTATTATCATGATCTTGTTTTTTATGTGAACACTTTTTAATTATCATGCTAAAGGAAGTCACGTTAGATAAACACTTTAAAATTATGTATGAACATGTCTAATGGCCTCTAAGATTTAAGGTGCCAATCGTCACGCATGAATTACCTCAACAGGCCTTATGGTGAGTCTCACACAATCGACTTATGGAACGCTAGTAGTGCACAATAAAACAATAAAAGTAATTACCAGAAAGTCTTTGACACAGGCTATCGAGATAGGTCCATATAACGATACGAAACAACTCCATGTTTTCGTTGCGCGCGTTGGCACTGCTCACTTCGATATTTTTTGGGGGGTCTGTGTGGATTCTTACTTTGCGTGAAGTCATAGTGAAATTTATAAGGATTGAGGATTCTATTCTATGTAGATCATAGTTATTTTAATTAAATTTTAATCTCAGGGATTATATGTAAAAGGGTGCATGGCGATGTCCTGACCTCAAATTTCAAATTGTTAACCTTGTTACTGAATATTGTAATGACGCAATTTAAAAGTAAAATAGTTTAAAAAGGTCATGTCTTTTCCGTTTTTCCCTAACCGTACTAGAGAATATGTATATACAGTATTAGGCCCCTATTATTATTCATGATTCATTGTGGTAAATATTAACTATATAAAAAGTGTATAAATTAATAGTATAAGCCAAAGTAAAATAAAATGTTGCAGTTTTTGTAGTTTTGTTTAATTGTTAGTCTGTAATAAAACTATTGACTATTTCCCGTCTTTGTCACTACTAAAACAATTAATTTGGAAAAAAAAATCCAATAAGGATAAATCCCATTTGACCAATCAACCAACCGATAAGAAAAAAAGAACACCTGACGGGGGTGACGAAATTAAAGTTGATATGATAAAAGGGACATTTTACGATCTTTCAGAAAGCTTTCGGATATCTTGCACCCGGCATTCGCACCTCCAGTTTCACCTGGATACGGTCCTGCAGCCTGCATATTCACTATGATTAGAAGATGGCGTTCACGTAGAGTTGGCCATGCAGTTTGATAGAAGCAAACCCGCTTACCAAACATTTTTTTAATTTAGACTTACAGAATACCCTCGTGCTTGTGAATCCCCGACAAGTGCATCTTCAGGGTACCATAAAGTGTGCCTACTGCCTTCAATATTCCTACTGTCACTAGCTGGGTTCACACTCAGACTTTTTCGTGATATTCATTATCATGATATTCTATGTGAACCCGCCAGGAAGCTATTATCATGATCTTTTTTAGCATGTTAATCCATGCTAGCGTGTTCTTCTAAAGCACAATAATTATCAGGATCTTGGGAAGTTTATCATGATTAATTCATAAAATGAATTCAACCAATCAAGTACAGTATACTAATTATCTTTTTTACAAGTTTCCACCCAGTCACTGCTGTTCATTGTTATTTAACTTCAGCTTCTATCAATTAAGCCAATCAAATTTATAGCCAAGGCAGCTAATTAGCATATCATTTTCATGATCTTGTTTTTTATGTGAACGCGTTTTAATTAATCACATTAGAAAAACACTTTAAAATTCTGTATGAATATACTTCTGAGACTCTTGTCACCAATCGGTCTTATTGATGTGTTGCATGTATGCTGCAAGATGTGAAAGCTTCTATAGTTATCAGTTTCCATCTTTTGGAACTAAGATACTCGCATGTCTTGACGGAATGCCCATTATTATTATGAAACTGGTGATCTTCATGCAGGACTATGGCGGGTCACCATTAAAACTACCATCAGTACCATCGCTATCACCAAAATTACATTTAAATTGTGGCAGAGCCAAACCACAGGATAGACAAATCGAAACATTGAAAATTTAGTTACTTATAGGTAATGAAACTACACATTATTGCCTTTAACATGAAAAAAAAATCAGATTATTACGATGAACAATCAAAGTTGGAACATATCAGTATACCGAGACTAAGCAAGATCATTTTAAATAGCAGTTTTTGAACGTTGTTTTTCGTATTTTTAAATGTTTAAACTGTATGTTTTTTACATAAAATTTAAAAAATACAATTTGTTCTTCTTATTCAGGAATACTAGTTTTTCGACTTAGCCCTACTTTTGCTTGGCTCTGTCACAATTAATTTTATTACCATAATCATCGTCAACGTCATTGTCAACATTATCGTAATTAGTATTATTGTCACCATCGTCGTCAGTTATCACCAAACTAGACATCGTCATCATCATTATCTTAATAATTTACACAACGAGTTTGACTTTATAAATTGTCGCCATCCTTGCTATCAAAAGGAATACCATAAGTGGTAGTCCAAACTAACAATAATTAATTTATTTTATATTATTTAATAACCACTTCAGGCAAAACAAACACCAATAAAACTTGACTAGGTAAGAGGTACTGAATAATAATAGTACATAAATAAACATAAATAAACTTAAACTGTATGACAAATACATTTACACTTATAAATTAAATTTTGTTAGTTAATTTGAGGTAATATTTGAAGAAGGGTTTCGTATTAGATATCAACGCAAATTGGGTATCAAGGTTAGAACATTAAAAATGTAGGTATTGGTGTATTATAAAAGATACTGATATAAGCTGTAAATGACATGCCTTGTGTACAGATAGGAAACAAGTTTTTGAGGAAAATCTGCCATAAGAAAACTAAACAATTTAGAAAGCTTACCTAAAATGTATATTATAGTAAACTACAAGCAGCATACTATGGTATATTAATTAAAACAAAATATATTTTTTAGTTTCAAAAATATTTTGGTGCTTATCTCAATTTGATTTCAACTACGATGTGATTCATTTTGTGGTGTCGTTTGAATTTTTCCAATCTAGTTTTGTTAAATATTTATCTAAAACTATTATGCAAATAAGCCATTCTAGATTCCTTGAAGCTTGTCCCTGCAGTGTCCAATACTATAAATCTCGCTGTTGAGTTATTACAAAATGTATTTGATTGAATTCATAACTGAATAATTAATAATCCCGCGCACCGGATAAATTTTCTGATATATAATGACTAACTTATTTTTTATGTAAAATAACAAAAAATGAAGTAAATGAAAAATGCGTTGGAGCGACAAGTTTCATGCAAAATCTGTCAAGAAAAGTGCTTACTACTGTAATATAAAAAACAACTGGAAGATGCAATAGTTACATTACATTAAAATTACTTAGTGCAGTCACGACGATATTAAGGGGAGGAAGGCCAACAATAACCAAACACCGAATGACAGAATAGTTTCAAGGCGAGAGTGTGAAAACGTAAGAAAAATAAAGGCTGATTGAAAGAGTGCATTGAAAGTACAATAAGACATCAACAACATTAAAAACATTTCGTTGCCGAGATACAAAAATATGTTCCATAAAATATATATAAACAACGAAGGCTTACAAAATCTTTCTGATATTCTAAATTATCTTGAAAACTAGACGAAATCCCAAAAATAAATTACCTCGGACGACTTAATATCGATATTCCATGTTTCAAAGATAATTATCTTGGAAAGTAGATGGAATTTCCAAGAAAAAGTCTCAATAACGATATTAGTAAAGGAGATTTAGGGGGGGGGGGGTGTGGCCCCGGCCCCACTTTTGGAAAGTAAAATGTATCAATATTATTAACATTGTCTATAAGACGATAATATATTCAGCAAGAATAGATAGACCCCCTTTTATCACGCCCCTTAGACCATTTCCGGACATATAAAGTCCAAAATTCCACGGGGGAGCATGCCCCCGGACTCCCCTAAAACTGTGACTCTCTATCGGCCCCCTATTCCAAAAGTGTTCATCAATTCATGATATATTATCTTAGAAGTAAGATTGAATTGCAAGATAAATATCTTAGAAAGAAGTTTTAATAACAACATTATTCAAATGTGTCCATGAGAATTTTATGAAACAAGATGGGATTCCACGATACGGCATCTCAGAAGGACCTCTATACAACGACACTGTTTCTTGTTTCAAGATAATTATCTTGAAACGTGGGAAGGTCACTTTGAGCTTCCATACTCCTACAACGTTTCACAAACTGACGCAAGTAAACTAGAGCATGACGTGGTTTCCCATCGACCATTTGGTTTCATTGCAACACATTTCTTTTTAGGACGTTTATTGTTAGATATGTTTGGTTGAAATGCAGCCCAGTCTGAAAAATATAAATCATAAACACAAGTTACAAGTTAATTATTAACGTTAGTCTGAATTATCATTGGTAATTTGAAGATGAGTGCATTATTAACTCTCTGACAATCAGATATCTGCTATATGTGGGTTTATTTTTGTCTTTTCAATGTTTGTGTATGTATACGTTTTTGTGCCTTTTGTAAAACAAATCAATAACAAGAATACCAATAAAAATTTTAATTTTATTGGTCAAAATCAGGAAGCACGGAAAATACCATCGGATAAGAAATATATTGATGACCAATACTGGAGAGGATTAAAGTCACTATGTTGTTTTATTTTCATTTAAAATATACAAAATAGCATCATTCAGAAAAAAAGGTGTTACATCATGGTTTTCCATGATGGTCCTCTCAATACATTTTTTATGAGGAATTTAAACAACGTCAAAGATTGTGATGATAGTGTATAATGTAGGCTAATAGATTTCAATGGGTTTAATATACCATTGATACATTTTATTGTCGGTATCAGAAGAAATAAGCTCTATATTATTTCAGTTGAGCTCGACTTATTATCATGAATGATATATTAATAGTCTGAAATCCAAAACGCAAAAAATAAGATATTTTTATAATTGGTACGGTACTGGTTATGTCATCTTCATGAAAACATAAAGAGTCAAAAAGTTCAACATTATGTTAAAATAAATGTTGGAGAAAATATTTTTTTCTTTCATCCATCAATTATTGATGGATGAAGGAAAGCACTGTACTTACTTTGGAATGTGGTAGAATTTCCGCCTAAATGAGAGAACCAGCCTCGTTTTCGTCGGCTATATCTAATATTAAGGAATGATCCACCGTTTGCTATATTTTGTATATGTCTATTTTCATTGATGCTTTCACTACTGGCAAGAACGGCTCCTTTAGAATAACATGCTTTCTGTGCATCTTTAAAGTTTTTCTTTGTATCCGCTAAAAAGTAGCATTTCCCCTCAAACATATTGCAATCTAAAAAAAGGTAAAGTCTTGTAGTTCACTATCTAAATCTAATACATAATACTAGCAAATAAACATTAAATCATTGGTGATATCCTTTATACCACTTTTTAAGTAGTAAATGTATCAAATATTTAAATACGAAGTTAATAATAAGTTTACAGAACCAACAAGCTTCAGACTGATGGTAAAACTGTTTCCCTGTCCTTTAGATTGGTATCGTTGTTTTGAACAAAATAATAAAGGGAAAGAAATTAAAATCGATTATTCTATTTATTAAATGAATGTCATTAGGAATTGTTTGAAAGCTTTTACTGCATCGTATATTTCCACAATATCATCGATCGCTTCAACATTGATGGTTGCTTTGTATGATAACATATTGTTTTAAGTGTTTGCAATTTAATAGCCGCGAATCCAATCATTCGGCTGGAAAAAACAAGAAAAAAAAGTCACGCAACTAGGTCTACTCAGATTCCTGAAATAATTTTGTAGTTTTGTTGCTTGTTCTGAACTCATGGAATAATCTCCCACAACTGAATGTGAATTTTAGATCCCAATGATTTTAATCGGCGACTCAAGACTATCTTACTATTTGAGTCTTTGTATGCGTTCTTTAATTCAATTCAATTCCAACAAACGTTTAATTAAATTCTCATTTCATTCAAGAACATGATTTTAGGTAAACTTAAAATAAGTTAAAAAGAAGAGAGCAAACATATGGAAGGCAAAGCTGATTTGGAAAATTATAACAGAAAAAAAAAACAATACAAAAAATGATAGGCTTTATAGTTGTGGTCGATTTTCATGAATGTTGCTGTACTATATGCTACTTATAGTTTTTCCCTCCAGATGCTTTATAACTGCGAGGAAGAGGCGTATTAGAAATGCATGTATCACAGTACCATTAACAATATTGAGGGTTAATGTAGCGTTATCGTTTACCTGTAGCATAAACTTGCACCTCACATAGATTAACTATTCCATGTTTCTTTTCCAGTTGAATGCTGACATATCTACCGATTCTGGAGTGTCGACATGCTTGGTCTACTCGGTATGTTGAGTCAAGATCTCTAGTTGTTATACCTGGGTTACATTTCCGGTTGGATCTGAATGCTTTAGGCTCGTTTCCAATTCGTATAACTCCACCAACTAATGAGCCGGCTAAAATTTAAAAGACAAATCATTATATTAGTGAGGTTTCGCAAACTTACGAAATACGAAAACGAAAACGGATACGTCACACTCCAATTTTTGAAAGTTGCT
>JAOTQE010123435.1:0-24312 GCA_025631205.1 Nesometra sesokonis
TCATGTTAATAGGTAATGTAGATTTTGAGATAATCTGCGAACAAAAATGGAAGGAAAGAAAGAAGAATAACAAAGAAAATCTCTTACAACAACAATAGCTGATCTGCTATGTAGCAGATCAGCTAAAAAAAAGAAAAAGATCTCTTACAACAACAATAGCTGATCTGCTATGTAGCAGATCAGCTAATAATCCAATATTGTTGGGGAGATATGAGACCGTTATCTGTACCCTCCAGCGAATTTTTCATTTAGATTTTTGTTTCTAGCTTTGATAATGATTACAGTTGGCGCATTATAAATGTATGATTATCATTATTTAATTGGCGTCAATAGCCAAACATTGGTTTGTTTTTATATTACACAAAGAACAGATTCATATGAAAATATGACTTTGTTCTTTAGAGGATACATGAACTCATCCTTTCTCTCCAAATGCATCTAAACAATAAAATATTTAAAAAATATAAATATAGTAAATATATATTATTAGAAGTTTATACAGACAGAAAATGTTGGTTTGATAATAAATTTATTGATAAAATTCTTGTATCAGGTATTGTGACTCATGGAGTTGGTGATAATGAACTAGATAGCTGCCTTGTATTTGTCCATGCATCACTTCAAGATCCAACACTTAATAGGTAAGCCAGATAATTTCTGAAAGTTTAATAGAAGTCTTCTGTTCATTTTTTACTGAACTCTCAAATATTTTTTCCCACTTTTATTCGTTGATTGTTATATAATATCTTTATTTTACAATTGATTTTTAATATCATATATTTCAATTGCTAATATTTTATTATTTTGTGTATCTCTACATTTTTTCTCCATGTTGAAACCTTGTTTATCCACTTTTTTTTGTAATTTGCTTATAATAATTTTTCAATTTTTGATTCACTTCCAACAGCCATTGTTAATGATTGTTTGGATAGGAAATATTGTTTTTTTTTTTTTTGCTCATCAAGATCTAACCAGACTGAAGCAAAGTTTAACCTCATCCTCCTCATCCAAAAACGTTCTGCCGTCCCTGATTGCTGCAATGATTATTTACACACTATTCCATTCATTTAGACAAAAAGCAAAAGTTGTCAGTCAGCACGTCACCGTGTGTTAAATTTCATAGGCTTTACGAGGTCTACGATGCCTATACTGGCGAACATCTGCACTCTCAGGCCTGGCTTAGTCACGATTTAGCATTGTAACCCACCCTAAAACCAAATAGCCCCTGCTAGAATGGGCTGTCGCTGCTTCAACAAATAATAATATAATAATTTATTTGGACCAACACTTTTGTATCAGTGGCCCACTCCTCAAGGGAAGGTGCATCCAGACAAGTACAATACACAGTTTTAAGAAAAACTTAAAATCTAAAGTAACATATGAAAAGAAAAATAAAAACTAAACTTGAAGCTATATTACAACAAAATATAGCCTCAGTGATCAACAACACCTTGAAGATAATGGACTGTATGTTTGACATCAGTCAGCATATAGGCAGCGTCATAGTTTTGAAACTGCTCTCATGCAAGTCTTGAATGACCACCTTCAGGCAGTGGATGTTCACAAGCAGGTTATTATGGCCTACTTTGATCTATCAGCATCAATTGATACGTCAATTGAACTGTTCTTATCGAATGCTTATCCAATAGGTTTGGTGTATGCGGCACTGTGTTGAATGGTTTTCATCATTTAGTGAATTCACACAGACAGTTTTCTTGAGTTTTTTTTTTCATTTAACCATGGGGTTCCTCGGGGATATGTATTAGGCCATATATTATTTTCACTCTATATGTCGCCTCTTGAAGATATAATTACATCGCATGGAATTGAACCCATGTCATATGCTGATGACATTCAGCTATATATTACTTAATCACAACAAGATCTTCCTATTTATCAAAACTACCAAACTGCTCTGATGTTTGTAGATGGATGGATTTCAAATAAACTTAAGCTAAATGATGACAAATCTGAGATATTGCACATCACATCTCGTCACCTCAAAGATAAAAGCAATCTTTTATCAATCTGTTTTGGTGATAAGATGATTGATACTGTCTCATAATCGACAATAAGTTACTGCTTGATAAGCAAATTCGGAAGTTCCTTGATGTTACACCACAGAGAGACTCATACATATTTGTTAGTTCTAGGATTGACAGTTGCAATAGTTTGTATGGTCTACCAACCATTGAGATTGTCAAATTACAACATGTACAAAACTGTGCAGCTCAACTGGTTGTTAAGATGAATCCTCGAGATAGCGTATCATCAGCGTCACATACTCTTCATTGGCTAACTGTTGATAAGCGTATCAACTTCAAAATCTTTCTTATGACATATAATGCCCTCTAATAAATCTCCTAATTATTTATCTGAACTACAACAACATATGGTTGCCAGTCTTTCTCTGCTGGTGCCCGACATTATGAAACCAACTCTCCATGTTTGTTAAAGAGGAGTATCAGTTAATATTTTAATCAACTGCTTGAAAAAACATCTTTACAATTTAAATTGATTTTTTTCCTCATATGTATTTCAGCACACTAAGATTTGATTATAGGGCACTATGTAAGAAAATACATACATACATCAGGATATTCAAGTTTGTATTCCATCTATTGCAATATTTGTTGCTAAAATTGAAGGAAATGGTACTTTTGTCCTTTGATCTGAATTTGTACAAAAGTGTCACTTTATACAGTATAATTATTTTTTTATGACAATTTTTTGTTGTTTGTTATTGTAGTATGATACATTTTTCATAGTACATTTTTTATCTATTATATCTTTCTGTGCAGATTTTTTATCTATCATGTCTTGCCAAAGGTCATTCCATGTCAAATCAACTGATTTTTGGAAAAATTGTGCAAGTCATGTCATGGATTTCACTTACACATGCAAAATAAAACATCTTAATTCCAAGTCATTTAGAAGTTATGGCCACCCAAAATAAGGGTACTATAATGCTTAAAGTGCTTGCGATTTATTTTTCTTAAAAATAAAAACTATATTTAGAATAAGATACATGGCTGAAAACCTCTATACAAGGTGTATCTACCCAACTTTTTTCCATATCGGCTGCTGAAAATGTTATTCAGCATGCAAAACTTGTTTCAATGTTTGGACCACAATATTACCAAGTAATAGTATTCATTAGTGATTCATATTGCATTTGTTTATTCTATAGACACTAGTGATAAATTCTACCCAACAATAGAGCTTATACTTAAGAAATATAGAAAAGGAAAATCCCAAAATTGCCTGCAAGCCTAAAATATGCAAAAAAGATAGTCATTTGACATTGATGGAATGTGCCCACCATCATTAAACTTACATTGATCTTGGTATCTTTTCAGCTTCATGTTTTTTTTTAGATTATTAAATTTAGACAATATTTTTCTTATATTATAAAATGCATAAATTCTGTATTTGGCATAAACTTTGACCTCGATGACATCTGTGCACCGACTCTTGAACTTGAACAGTGTATAAATATAAGTTCAATCTACTACTGAATTAAATCTTATGTTGCTCTCTTTACTCACTCATTAGTTATTAGCATTTCAAATTTATTGTAATTTGAGCTTTTTATTTATTTGTATTTTTAAAAATTATTTTTATTATTTCTGAATAAATCAGCTTACTTTTGTAGTGCACATCCATAGCCTAAAAATAAACTTTCACACACCATGAAGGAATCAAGATATTATAGAGTAATTTGACTCAGTGGTACATTTAACACAAATTTTTTGTCGGTGTGCAGATGTCAACTAGATCAAAAGTCATTCCAACTACCAAATATGTGTTTTATTAATGTAAGGAAACATATAGCCTAAATTTAAAAATCTAAAAAACCATGAAGATGAAATGACACCAAGACCAAATTTGAACCAGTTGTAGGATAGTATAGTATAATGATGGTGGGTAAATTCTATCAAGGTCCAAGCTCACCTCAGTTATGAATATCATTTTTGCATATTTTAGACCTGCAGCCAACTTTAGGTGTCTAGCCATTTCTATATTACATATGTATAAGCTCTATTATTGGGTAGAGTTTATCACTAGTGACTATAAAATATGCACTATGAAACATTTATGAATATTATTACTTGGTACGGTGTGAACATTGCAACAAATTTTGCATGTTCAATTTGACATTTTTAAAAGCTGATATGGAAAAAGTAGGGTAGATACACCATTTTCAATGCCAGATAAGACTTCTATGGGTAGAATTGACTTTGTATAAAAGTTTTCAGCCTTGTATCTTATTTTAAAGTTACTTTAGAAAGTATTTAAAATGCAAAATATTCAAATAATCACATTGTGAGCACTTTAAGCATTGTAGTACACCTACTTTGAGTGGCCATAACTCAAAACAACTAAATTTAGAAGTGTTCATTATATAGAAGACATTTTTTTTTCAGTGAAATACAAGATGTGAATGTAACCCCATTGGTTGATTTGACACAGAATGACCCCTACACAATTGTTATTTTTTAATCATATTGACTGCATAAACTTCAATGTTAAGATTGAAGGTCATGTGCCCCAATTGATTGTGTGTGCTTCATGATGCACGTATATGCATGCATTAAAATTTGAAAATGTGTTAAATAAGTTTTTGATCATATTAGAACATGTTTCAGGCCATTTTAAGCATTTCACAATTCTTTATACTATACTTTATCATACAATCAATTCTCTAGCTTCAAATCAAACATTTTTGGAACTAATGGTACTATGAAAAACAGTTACAACAAAGTACGAATACTGTATGTATGTAGGAGAATTGCATGTATTTTCTAAACTGCTAATGATCTATGAGCTTGACATTCAAGAAAAAAATTATACAAGGAGCGTTGTAAGAACAAAATCCTCTAATTCCCACCAACATTTCCCCCTCCCCAAAAAAAATTAAACTATACATTGAAATATGTATTAATAATTTGTGGTATCCTTGATTAAACTAACGCTTGGATTGACCGGTGGTCGGTCACTTTCGTTTTAGCTCTGCTGCAGTTATTGCAAATCCAGTCACATTTTCATACTTTTGTAATTTTAGTTTTATTGTCTAATACATCCCTGGTGGATTTTAGTACTATTTTGGAAAATTACCGCAATTTTAGTGGAACTTGTATGTTTTTTTTTATGTTTACGCTAGGCCGAATTGTCAGCCAAACTATAGCTGAATCAACACCACCTGTATTTAAATGAAATTCCAACCATTGAATGATTCCCTTGCCTGCTTTGCGCCAAGTCAGTCAAGGATTTCATTCGAGGCTCCAACATTTACAACTGAAGACTGAGCATAATAACACCATGAAACATATTCTAGGACCTCTTCACCATGATCTATCAGCAAATGACATTCCTCCGAATCAGTGTTTTCGTAGACTTGTTCAGGAATTTTTGTTATCAATCAATTAAACATTAGGAAACAGAAAGACGGAAAATTGTACGTTAAACATGAGAACAACACACTAAAAAAAGTGATGAATAGGAATAATGTGCTTCGTAAAAATGCATTCAGAAAGAACGCAACAGACGCCGATAGAAAAGCCTTTCATGCTGTAATTAAAGCCCATAACTATATTAAGCGAGTCTTTGAAAGCAAGTGTAAACTGGAGGCTTTGAGACGCTATGAAACTCTGTACCATAAGAATTTCTGGAGATTTGCGAAAACAGTGTGTTGATGGAAACATTGATGGGAGTAAAACTGTTCCAACGTTTGGACCCAATATAGCAAATCAATTTTACCCACAGAAATACAGCGTTGGACAAGATGTTGACCTAGATGCTCTTAAGTGGTATCCAGACCTCCCGAATGAACTTGAACAACCATTTAATATGGGGCCAATTAGGCCAAGGGATATCAGGTTGATACTAAACCAAAAAGACTCTAGATCTAGTCCAGGTCCAGATGGCATAGGTTATGGTATCCTGAAAAAGCTATCCGCCACCCATCATGACATCACCACTCAAAAGGCATTTATGAAAGGGATAAATGGCTGCATTGAACATTCTTTTGTTTTGAACAAACTTTTTGCAGAAGCTAGGAAAATAACCGGACACTTCATGCTAAATTTTTCAACCTCGTGGATGCATTTGGGTCTATTGAGCATAACCTAATACAGTATTTATTATTCCTTAAAAAGAAAAAAAACTTACGGAACATAATTTTCTTCGAACAGCAGGTGGCATAGAAACATTAACCAGGGCGTGTACAATAAAATGACATGTGAACTTTTGATTAATCCTGAGTTATTGGTGATCAAAAGATCCAAAATGTGGCCATGTTTTTGTGTGGGTGAGTTTACTAACTGTTTGAGTCAAGTAAATCCATGAGGCGTTTTGTGATAAACATCATCTTGTTTATCAACATGTATATTAAAATCCCCAGTTATGATTAGATGAGGAAAGATAGAATATTGTTCTATGAGATCAGAAAATTCTGTAATGAACTGGGATGTGGGAAAAAAAGGGGGTCTATAAACAGTAAGTGTTACAATATTCGTGGATGAGATATTAATATCCGCTTCACAAACTTCAAAAGTTTTTTTCTTATTATGTAGAGAGATTTTTTTCTGATAAGAGATCGTTTTGTACTGCTCGCTATTCAAGTGCTACTTTGTTGAGAGCTTGTGTACGCTATCTCGTATGCTTGAGAGAGATGAATTTCATTTTCAGATTCAAGATGTCTGCTACCACATTTGATGTACACACTCCTGATGTCTACTCCTACACTTGATGTCTACTCCGACACACACACACACACCACATCTGATGACTACAGCAACAACTGATGGTTACGTTGGAGGATTCAACAGATGACAACTTGAGTTATTAATACACCACACCGCTGAAGTCCAATGCTGATTCAACATATGGAAACTCCTCGTAGTGTACCACACCTCTGATGTTCAACCTAAATGTATTATGGGATTACATAGACTGTTTGCTGAATTGAAATATTTAAAGAACTTTGAGAACCTGATTTATAATTTTGATAACACTATATCCTATAACTGCTTAAAATTTATGAATGATGGACACTATTCATTTTTGAACATTTAATTATAGACTGTAGTGCAGAACATTAAACATTTGAAGAAGTGGGACACTTCTTATTAGGAGGAGGAATAATGTAACCTGTGAAAATAATACCTCCTCATTATCATAATTTATGTAACCTTCGTTGGGGGTAACTCTCGCCTCAACGAGAACACGAGGTTCAGAGAGAGAGAGACAAGGGAGAGAAGATAGACTGGGTGGTTGGTGGTCGCTCTCTGCCATATGTGATTTTGAATACGACATTTATATGGAATAAAAGGGCTGAATCAATATAACAGTGTGGACATTAAATGTGTGTTTACTCTCATCACATAACCATTGGTTATATATGTATAAACAATGCTTGGCAAAAATTTATATAGTGAACAGAACTGCCTCAGCCAGGCTTGCTGTGTAAACAAAGCCTGCTGTGAAAAAGAATCTAGTAGGCCTAGACCTTGATGTTGATGGTGAAAACAAGTTTGAAATTTGCAAAAACTATAGAATAATTGACTTAACGATCGTGCCATAATAGTAACGGAAATAGATAAATTAGAAAGAGAGCATAGTTGAAGAAATAAAATGCAGGAATTAAGTCGAAAACTTGAAAAATAGAAGGTACTTCCCTAATCTGCTGCCGAACAGCGCACTGCATGAAGTGATTTACATGGCGCCACAACTCAATCATCCACCACCTGTCTGGCAGAGGAGGTCTTTGCTGATATCTAAGATCTATCCATAGCTGGTGGGACTATACCACCTGATATTCTCTGTACTAATCTCAAACCAGATATCGTACTTGTTAACAAAACTATAAAAAAACATTGATATATTTGAATTAAGTGTCCCCTTTGAGCCAATTGTCAAACAACATATTTATAAGACTGAGCAATATGATTATCTTAATGATCTTCAATCTAAAGGCTTTAATAGCAAATTATTTTGTGTTGAGATCGGATCAAGAGGACTCACCACAAACGAAAATGCCCAATGTATAAAACATTTGTTAAAAATAAGCAAATTAAAAAATAAATTGATAATTAAACAACTTAGTGAATCTGCTCTAATATCCAGCTACATAATATGGAATTCCTGATACAGTCCAACTTGGGAGATGACTTGCAACTTCGGATGATTGTTTTTTTTTCTCTTGGCCAGGGATGTAGCCTAGTAGTTGTGCAATTAAATATTGTTTAAGTTGTGGTTTTTGGTATATACTTATTTTTTTAATGTTTCTCTCTTGTATAGTTTATATTTTAAACTGTATCCTAGAGTTGCTTGTTTATATTTTTATACATTCTTTGTATAAACAGTTTTTGTATTTTATTGAATAAAGAATGATGAACACATTTCTAGACCATTTTATATAAACAGTACTTTCAATAAAGAAATTGTGAACTTTTCCAGTAAAAAATGGAGTGTTTTCGCCTGCACTGTCCCAATTTTTAAGTGATTTTGTCAAATTACTCAGTGAAGTAAGCTACTTCAAATAAGACAGTAATTTTGGTTTTTAATACATATACATTAGCTCAATTCAATAATAATGTAATATTAAATGTTTACTTACAGACATCTGGTGTTTACTCTCATTGATATTCTTATGGATGCACTTTTACCAGCGATCAATGACCAGAACATTCAAGAAAAAATTATACAAGAAGCAGCATTGTAAGAAAATCATCCTCATGTGGTTGATAAACAGGCATCAGGCAAAATCCCAATTAATATGTAGTGGATTAAGGAGAATGCACCAGACAACAGCATCCTCTTATGTGGTTGATAAAAAAATTAAACAACATGCTAATATGTAGTGGATTAAGGAGAACACCAGACAACAGCATTCTAATATGTGGTTGATAAAATATCAAACAACATGCTAATATGTAGTAGATTAAGGAGAACACCAGACAACAGCATCATCTTATGTGGTTGATTAAAACTATCAGACGACAACATTCTAATATGTGGATGATGAAGAACAACATCAGACAACAACATCCTAATAAGTGGATGAATCGAGACATCAGACAACATAGTCTTGTGTGATTCATTCAAGAGAACATCAGATAATAACATCTAATATGTGGTTGATTGAGAACATCAGACAACATACTAAATATTTGGTTAATTCAAGAAAACATCAGACAAAAACATCTATTATTATTCAATTCTGCAGTTTATCCACCTGCGTGTAGTGGGATATTAGCCGATGACGTCACTTCGCCACAAGTGAGAGAATTGCTTTTACTGTAAGTGGCAAATGCACAACAAGAGGTAGCTATGCTTAACTACCTATTGGCATTTCGTACAATTGACTACCTATTTTGGATTATGAAGAATTACTAATTAATAAAAAAACCTACAAGAGTTGCTGTTAATGTTCTTCACGAGAGGAGGCCCTTGGTCTCCGGCACAACAGGCCTAGGCCCAGGTTATGATTAGGCTAAGCCCTGACAAATCGGTATTTGTACTCGCTGTGGCAAAATATTGAACTTTTCTTCGACTTGTTCAATATTTTGCCACAGCTCGAACAGTATTTTTTGGTATCCCCTCAAAGGCATTCAATATTACATAAATATATGGTTGATTGAGAACATCAGATGACAGCATCCTTTTATGCAAATTCTAGTAGCAATAAACAAATTCTGTTAAAGAGTTGATTTAGTGTTAAGAAATTATTAGTAACTACTCTAGTTACATCAACTTAATGATGTATTTCCCTTCAATAATAAATAATTGGATACAGTATTTTATAATAATACGGTTGATCTGCTTTTGAGAACACCGAACCATCAGTAAAGTCATATCTGGCAAGGCTAGTTAATTTAAGCCTAGATAGGAGACACTGTTACAACCACTACTGTAGAAAACAACTGCTAATGTAGAAAAATCCCAGCTAATGTAGTAAACTGAAATTGAGTCACAGCTAATAGGATACAAGCACCGGCTAATGTAGAAAATTGCAAATGTGGACGGAACTAAATTAATTTTACCTGCACATTCTCAAGTGAACGCTGTGTTAATATTGTTTAAATCATTAGGAGAATGTGGGGCAGGTTGACATACTTAAATTACAATACCATTGACTGAAACATGGATGGAGGTATTGTAATGTTACCTGCACATTCTCAGTAGCACAAAAATGGTGTGTTAATATTGTTTAAAAGACTAATGGGAAAGTGGGCAGGTGGAGTATGTTGACACATTTATAAAACCCCCTTTCCACTGAGAATTTTGGTTGATCGGTCACTCATCGGAATCACTTTTCTCTCCTTCCTTTAACACACCGATGAGTATCGCATCACAATCCGATGAATCCGATTGCTGTTTGCCAAATGTTAGATCAGTGTCCGACTTGTCGGACGTGATCCGATAATGCAAAATCGTCCGATGAAGGAACTAAGCTCAGCGTTTAGTTCCTTCATCGGACGCAAAATTGAGTCAGTCTCGGATGAATGTCGAGTTTGTCCGATGCGTGTCAGACTGATGTAGGAGAATTGTCCGATGTCCGATGTGTCCAGCCAACCTCCGCCGGCTATCTGATGAGTGTCCGATAATCAGTAGTCACCTGACGCTCATCTGATTGCGATCGGCGGTCTGCCCGACCATGGCCCGACAAACCTGATAGCAGCCCATCATCAATCTGATTACTATCGGAAAGAAACATATGTTTATTACCGTCTGATTACAATCCGTTATAACATCAGATGGTAATCGCTCATCGACCCAACTGCCATCCAACACACATCCCATAGCAAACGGTGACATCTGATGTTCATAGGAGACTAAGATGACACATCATTTTCATTAAGTGTTGTATTTGATAAATATGTATGTTTCTTAACTGTTGTTTTTTTGCTGATTGATTTTAATTTTTTACACATTGGTTGCTGCAAAATTAAACTTATTCCAGTTTGATGCAAATATATTGTTACTCATCAGAAAATAGAATGTAAACTTTATTAATAGGCCTATGGCAATTAAGACTCAATTTTTATCAGAGAAAATAATTTGTAAAGATACAGTAAAATTGCCATCATTATTCCAAGTCTACTTCAGGTAAAAAAATATTGATCAGTTACTATTAGGCCTACATCTCAAATACTCCTTTCCTGTCAAGGTACTGTTCCTCTTAGAGGTTGTTGAAGTAGGCCTACTCGGCTACCGATTTGGACAAATCCGAGTAGTATTGGATCAATGTCCAATGTATCGAATTGATGTCGGAAGAGTGTTGGAAATGTCAGATTACTGTCAGGTCACCCTCGGATAGCAATCGGATCAATCCGACGATGCCGATGAAAATGGCGGACAGACACTGGACCGCTATCCGTCTTTCATCCGATTGCACTGATCAATGTTGCATCTCTATCGGATTTTTTCGAAAAATTGGCAACAAAAAAGTGGATGTCAGGCGATTTTTCATCGGAACGCTCTAATTTTTGCAAAATTCGGGTCAGATTGAATTCCGATTACGTTCCAATGGTCAGTAAAATGGGGGTATAAGAGAATATCATTATTATTACAATATCATTGATTGAAACTTAAGCGAAACTAAAGTAATATTACCAGCACATTCTCCAGTGGTACGAAAACACAGTGTTAACATTGTTCAAAAGGTTGGGACACTTTAAAAAGATAATAAAATTGACTGAAACATGGATGGATTTAATGCAATGTTACCTGAACACCCCACAGTGCCGCATAAACACTGTGTTAACAATATCATTGGCTGAAACATTGGAGGAACTAAAGCAAATGTTATTTTCAAATTCCCCAGTGGAGCCAAAACGCTGTGTTAACAGTTTTTAAATTAAGATTGGGACACTTAAAAATAATAAATGGGCCTTACAATACCAATTGAAACATGGGCGGAACTTAAGTAATGTTACCTGCACATTCCCCAGTGGCGCGAAACAAAACTGTAATAACATTGTTTAACCGAGTAGGAGAAGATGGGCAGGGTGGGGAACTTAAAAGATTACATTATTCTTTCTTTTCTTTCTTTCTTTAATCTTTATTATCTATAAAGCAAATAATACATACATATATAAAAATAAATATAATTATAAATGGATAATTGGTGCTGAAAAATAGCACATAACACTAATCAAGGCCAGCCCCAAAACACTTTATTAAACAAAACATGGATATTATCAAATAGAGAAACCAAATTATACAAAATTATTTAAGCATGCGGTAAATATTCAGTAAAGGAAATTTTAAATAAAGTTCTAGATAAATTGTTTCTAATCAGAGGAGGTAGTTCATTCCAAATAGCAGAACCTGCGGTTTTCCAAAAATTAGCTTTGACTTTTGGTAAAAGAAAATTACCTTGTTGCCTTCTTCTGGTATAATAATCATGTTGTAATAATTTGCAATATTGGTCAATTGTATGTGGTAAATTATTATTAATCAAATCATACATAAAAACACCGACTAAAAGTTTATACAATTTAAAAATATCTAAGATGTTTAAATAAGGATAATGAATGTGCAGTATAATTACTAAAGATTATAGCTCTAACTGCCATCTTTTGAGATAAATAAACACAATTTAAATAAGAGTGGTATGTACCACCCCACACTTCAAGACCATATATTATATGAGGTTGAATAAATGTTTTATATAACAATAGTAATATATGCTGTGGAACAAATAAGCTTAACTTAAACAAAATTCCATTTTTTTTCCCTTAAAATAATATTAACATGTTCGATATGCTTATTCCAAATTAGGTGTTTATTCATACAGGTATAAGTCACACTTTTGACATCAGTGTTGAATCCGCCCACACAAGAAAATCTAATAAATATGCCTCACTAGTTGCAGACATAGAGGGCTCCGGCTGGAACGCGTCTTTAATTTGTATAGAAATAGGCTCAAGAGCCCCTCATCTAAATACTGCATTATTTGATTTAACTGAATTTATTAAAGAAAGTTTAGTACTATAATCTTTACGGAAACCTTATCGATGACAATAAAAAATATTTGTCTTTTCTATAAAATCTAGCAGCCGATTATTTACAATCCTTTCAAATACTTTACTTAAAAGTGGCAAAACTGAAATTGAGTGATATTTGGCAAGAATATCCTTATATCACTTTTTTTTTAAATAGGGGATACTTGTGCCACTTTCAAAGCATCAGGAAAAACACTGGTAACAAATGATAAATTAATAAATATACATTAATGGTTTTGCAATAAAAATAGATGAATCTTTAACTAATCTAGCAGACTCTTCTCTCTGTCTATATTTCTTAATAATTTTTCAGATTCTAAAATTGGTTTCCAAAATAAAGAGGAGCTAATTGGATTCTCGAATTAATCATTAAAAATTCTTTGGGAACAATGAATCTTACTAGCTAAATTTGTACCGATACCTACAAAATAATCATTAAACAAGTTGGCTTTTTCTTCATTATAATTATATTCAATATTAACATCTGATGAATCTTTCAGTTTATCTGGGATACTATTTATAACACCCCATGTTTTAGTTGTATTACCTTTACTTTTCTTAAACAGATCACCATAATACATTTGTTTAGCCTTTCGAAGAAGACCTGTCAGCACATTTCAATATTGTTTATATTTTAAAGACATGTTTGTGTTGAAGTTGGATTTTACCAGTTTGGATTAACTTGTGTTTTTTTATTAATACTCTTTTTGATGGCTCTAATTATCCATGGTCTATTATTCCTTAGACATTTACTTGATGGATTACAAGTTACAAACCCCCACTTAACTTCACCTATTCAATTTTAAAAATGTTCCATGTTGTAATCTCTACTATGTTAGAACTTGTTTTCATAATTTGTAGTAGCAAAAGTTTTCAAAAAAGGCAAACAAAAGATAATGATCAGAAATATCAGTTATAATTGTACCAACATGTATAGGATAAAAATGTATATTGGTATAAACATGGTCAATAACAGTAATAGAAGAGCTGGTTGCTGAGTGGCAATTAACTGATGCATACATAAACATTCTATATTTGTAATAAAATTATTTGATTGATTTTTCTAGATTACCAATGCCTATATTAAAATCTCCTAGTAACACACATTCTAATTCATCTATCTTAAATTTCTCTAATACATGTATAATACGTATTGGTGTACGATAAATAATTCCAACTATTACTAATACCTTCAACTAGAGGGATTTTGCATGGGTAACATCAGCACTAATAACATGTTTTAAAGATGAATGGATATATGCCCCCCACACCTCCACCTCTCAATCCCTCACGACATGATAATTCAAGGTTATAATTTTTTTTCTGAAATAATTTTGGATTTTGTATACTCCAGGTTTCACCGACTCCAAGACACAATTTTTCATCACAGAAGCCTAGTACGTCTCCGTCTCTCCCCCTCGTTTTGAAACCATTATTGGCATAATTAATATGCAACAAGTATATGTTCACGTGATTTTCGAATTCAATCATGTGTGACGATTTACTCCCATTATTCGGGCGTGAATCGTCATGCATCAACTGTTTGGACAGGCCTTTACGGCTAAACTAAAATAAGTGAGTATGGGACGTCAATAGCGCCTTAAACGGAATCAAACAAATAAAAGTGAATAAAACCCAACCGTAAGGCCTGTGAGACAGGCTACGACTCCAATTATGTTAATATCAAATTTAATAGATTCCTTATATAATAAATTAAAACTATCAACATTCTTATTTAATGAATGAATATTTATATGTGAAAAAGAAAACGAGTTATCATATATGCCCTTAAAATGACTATCAGTATCTTCAGATGATTGAGCTGAATGCCTCAGGTCAAGCAATGTACTATTTTCATCTTGCATGTGTTATTAATATGCAAATTAAAGTCAAATAACAAAAGGGCGCAAATAATAAACGTCGCTGAACAATATGTTTGAATTGTAAATAATAAATGTACTGTATAATTTCTGTAATAATAATAAATAAATTTTTTTTTTTTGCTAAGCCCCCACCCCCCCGCCGCATTGCACAATATTACAATACCATTGACAAAAATAAGGATGGAACTAATTAATGTTATCTTCACATCTACTAGAGTTTATATAACATTATTTTATGAATTTAATTGATCTCTTTGTCCCATCATGCCCCAACCTTTGAGGTAGAGGCAATAGTTACCCAAAATGCTATGGGGTTTCATATTTAGTATGGGTTGTCTATTCAAAGCACTAGCTGAAATACTCCCATGTATGTAATTGCCCAATTCCCTTGCCTTTGTAGGATAGCTTACTACCCTCTATGGCTTGATTGCTACTGACTCTTCTTCGTTTCTGTCTCCAGGGCGGTACTTAAAATACCAGCACAGGTTTAGTTCCATCCATGAGTCAATAGTATTGTAATATGTAGTACACTCTGTCCTGCCTCTCCCAGTCTTTTATATGTCTAATGTAAATGCAGCGATTCCACATCACCAAGGTATCATTGTTTATAGTATCCCAATCTGCCCCACCTTCTATTCATTTAAACAATGTTAAAACATTTTCGCACCATTGGGGAATTTGCAAGTAACATTACTTTAGTTCCATCAATGATATTGTATTATATTATTTTTTAGTGTTCCAACCTGCCCCGCCTTCCTCTACTCATTTAAACAACGTTTACAGTGTTTTTACACCACTGGCGTATGTGCAGGTACCATGTTTTAATTAATATTACATTTTTTGTAATATTACATTCTTTTTAAGTGTGTCAACCTACCCCGCCTTCAGCATTTACGCACCACACTGGAAAATGCGCAGGTAACATTTCATTCAATGATACTGCAATTGTCTTCATTATTCGGCCAACATGGATGGGTGCGCCTAAAATAATATTTGCCGTAAGTTAACAAGCATCAAAATGCTGTACTTTTTCTATGCAATTTTAAAAACTATAAATTTTGGATTAACATTGTACCTGTACTAGACCTAATTTAGAAGTTAATGTGGCATGTTGTTGGCATGAATAAGCATGTATGTGAAACACTTGCTAAGGGAAGATTGACTTTTGAAAAGATCTTAGAACATTTACTTTTTCACTTTTTACCAATATTGGCTAGCCAACCTAAAATTGACCAACGGAGACCATTGCAATAAACAACAAATAGAATAAAAAAAAAACTATAATCAAAATTTTTTCACACACACATACACACACACACACACACACACATAGTCGATGATAGCAATAAGATATTGCTGGAAATTCATGCTTCATGGAACAAGTAATAAAACAAGGCATTAGTTTCTCTGAATTGCATTTATTCTGAACCAAAATACTTTAAATTAGCTAATACCACATACTTGGGTATTTCATTAACTGTACAACTTTACAATCTTCTCATCATCATTTCATGAATAAAAGAAGTCATGTTACATAACACCTGTTTAAAATTTCTCCCTATCCATACATAAACACTCTTGCAAAATTGAAAAAATGAATATTCTTCCTAAACCCATGAGCAATGTAATATTTTTAGCATTTTCATGCTCCTCATTGATGACTACTGTACTATGATTTGTGATTAAATGTGTTAATGATTTATTCATCCAGAAATCACACAAAACAATTGTGATCCAATTTTTGAACATGTTAAAAATTACGCCCTGATAGTAGGGGAGCACGGAAAAAGTGGATATTGTGCTGTAAAAAGAAGCCCATAAATTGTGTCTTTTGATACTTTCTTTCACTTTTACGAGGGCTTCACTGAAAAAAAGTCACACGGGCATTGGAACTTTATAGGAAAATCTTCCTCACCAATATTTTTGGTACAGAAAAATAGAGTATTTTTTCTATTTCCGATGACATAATTTTTTTTAAAATTCTGCATAATTATTTATGCTTTTGTTAGTTCTAATAATCAAATTTGGAAGAAAAGCATGTTATGACTGGTCAGAAGTTTTTTCCAAGTCAGAAATAATGAAGTGTCGTGACAAAATGAGTCGTGTTGTACGCCAGGCCATTTTGTGATATTTACAAAAATAGACCGAAAGTCATATTTTCACAAAATGAGATTCCTGTTGTTTAACTAAGTTTAGTAATTACATTTTATGATTAAATCCTTCCTGTTTATGTTTGTTTACAATAACCATGTTTTTGAACTACATTCTGTAAAGGCTGTTTTTCAAAATCAATGGTAAAACATACAGGAAGTCAATAGTTGTTTATCTTTAAAGTCGATTTTCTCCAAAGTGTGTTTTCATACAACGTTTCACTGGTTATACTGAAGCTATTAAACTCATTTACAAACTAATTTAAAGCTTATAATTTCTTGTATCCCAATACAACAATAACTCAATTTTGGTTTTCTGTACAACAACTCATTTTGTGGTGACACCTCACAATTATTTTTGCTGTTTTCAGGTAATAATACTATAATTAGTAATATTCCAAGAGGTCTGGAGTTAAGTCTGAGTCCATGATTAGACCAATAGGGCCTAATGAATAACCTAGGTTAGATCAATATTCAGTATTTATTGGTATATTATTTATTTTAATGCACTAGTATGCTTAACTTCACAGCTGTCTTTTTGCTAGACTCAGGTCCTTATTTCATAATCTTATAATATTAGCCCAAGTGTACCTTTTTAGGCCTTTATTTACATCCTGGTTAAAATCTAATTTTTATATTAATAAATTTTCTTATTATCATTGATAAAAATTTATTTTTGTCTTTTAATTCGGTAATAAATCAACTACATCTAATATGTTACAACTTGAAATTAAATGGATTGTACATGCGGATAAATAAAATTAAATACAAATTAAGGTCTACATAAACTTACATAACAGCATTTTAATAAATTACTAAATTTCAAAAACTGTTGTTAACAGTTGTTAAATTTAAAATAAAATTCCATGGTGCAAACTATTTATTTGCAGGATTGGAAGCTGTAGTGCAAATAAAAAAATATATATCAAAGTACAACTGATTATAGAATGTTTGTGATATGTCAAGAAAAATTAAGTGAACTGCATAATACCAATAGGACTTTTGTCTCTAAAGAAACAATTATAGTTTAAATTTTCTATTACAGTGAACTGTTGGACCTCTACTGTAGGTTGTGTATGGTTAACCTTGTTACAATTTTTAATTTTCCATTGACTTTTGTTAGCCATGTGTACAAAAATAAAATGCTAAATGGAATGAAAGTTTAAATGGCTTCTCATTAGTTTCCTTTATTTACTATATTAATATGTATTCATATGTAGTTTAAAAAACTAGGACACAACTACATTACTAACATTTCATCTATGTTAAAATTCTAAACTATCAGTTGATTGCAAAGTCATGTTTGCATGTATACAAACTAGCATTACGTTTAAGTTTAATGGTACAAACAGGTGAAATACCAATTTCTAGGAAATTATTAGAACATTAGGTTGTGTAGATGATTTTATTTATTTAATGTACGAAGTCGTGAAATAATTGTCTATTATAAGGAATTATTGGTTGTGTATGGTCACTAATAACCTCGTTACAATTTTTAATTTTCATTGATTTTTATTAGCCATGTGTACAAAAATAAAATGTTAAATGGAATGAAAGTTTAAATGTAAAGGTTAAATGGATTCTCAATTTCCTTTATTTACTATATTAATATGTATTCATATATATTTAAAACTAGGACACAACTACATTACCAATATGTTATCTACAGTTGAACCTCCCATAAGTGCAAGTGTCCGTTTATGAGAATTTTGGCCAATAGAGGTCCAAAGTTGTAAAATTTATGTATCTGTCCTTAAGTCTCACATATCACAGCCTTCTCTGCACAGATGGCCTCTCAAATGTCAAGACACTGTGTTTTATATTTTATTAAATATTGTTTATCATTTTTAAGATTGGTTCAGTAATATGATTCTCAGCCATTACAGTATAAGGATGATTTTATACAAAAAGTTGGATTCGTTGTACAGAAAAATCATAAAATGTTCCGGGATATCTGCTTACGAGAGGTAAATTAGCATACAAAAACTCTCAATTGTAAGACAAAAAGTGTCCGTGTCCGCATCTGCTTACGGAAGGTGTTCGCTTACGGAGGTACCAAACAAACTGATTGAATAGGAAGAAAAAACGGGTCTTTGAATTAGTGTCCGTTAAGAAGGTGTCCGCACAGGAAGGTTCAACTGTATGTTAAAATTTGTAACTATCAGTTGATTGCCAAGTCATGTTTGCCTGTATACAAACTATCATTATGTCAGTGTAACAGAGGCACAAACACACGTACCAACATTTAGCCTTGAAAACCAATTGCAAAGGTTCCTATAAATTACATATTGGCATGGGAAAATGAAGTTCCTATGCCTAACGACTCATAAGATATTAACATTAGAAAAAAAAAACATGTAGGTCAATAAGTCCATTAGAATAGGCCTAGATTTAAATTTCCTGGATAAATTGACACAAAGACCATCTCTTATGCCCAATAGTGGCAAAGACAGTAGGTCTGTATTTTAGCAATTTTCACAAAAATTTGGGCCAAATGTGAAAATAATGATTTCTAGATATCTAGAGTGCAAAGTGTCTATTGAGTAAATATAAAAATGTATCTTTGAGTAATTTGACCCAAAATTCGCCTTCCTAGGTCCAACAGTTACCAAGATACGGAGGTAAGAATTTTCCTGCCAAATTGTTTATCAAAGGCCAGAAGAGGTGTTTCTGGTTTTGCTGAACAACCTCCATTACAGTGGATACAAACATGGGTATTTTCAGTAACTTGACACAAATTTTACTTTCCTATGACCAACGGTTGCTGAGATACAAAGGTATGATATTTTCCTGCCAAATTATGTCAAAAGACAAAAGAAGTGCTTCCAGTCATTTTGGGTTCAAAACTTCCATTATAGTGAATATAAACATGGGTATCCTGAGTAATTTAATACCAAATTGGCCTTCGTAGGACCAATGGTTACCGAGACAAGAAGGTATGAATTTTCTCGCCGAACTGAGTGTCAAAGGTCAAAAGAGGCGTTTCCATTCATTTTTGGTAAAAAATTTCCATTATAGTGAATATAAACATCAGTATTCGAAGTAATTTGACACCAAATTCACTTAGTTTCGTCCAGTATTTATAGAGATACAGAGTCCCCTGTACTATGCCCCTTGTGTCCCACATTTGCCCCTCCCCAAGGCCCTGTGTGACTTTTTACAGGGAAGCCCTCATAAAATGTGATTAGGAGGTCATAACCTACCATAAAACAGGGTACTTCATTTTACAGCATAAATCCACTTTTTTCTCCCATACTCCCAAATCTCATTTTACAAGTTTCTTACAAGTTTCTGCCAGGTTAAGCAACTTGACAAACAGATTCCATGTTCAAAAAAGTCTAGCAGACAGGGGTTACAAAACTTGAGATAAAATTATAATTGGATTAGAATTTGGGTTAAAAATAAAATATTGCATGATATTTATAATTAACAGAATTATACAACTGAATACACAACATTCTACATAATTGCATGAATTACCATAAAACAATATTAAATTACAAATGAAGATAATTCAACTGACTTGAATACTATTGTATTAAATAAAATAAAGTACAGTATTCATTAAAAGTATGAAACAAACAATATAATCAAAACATTTTCATGAACTAGGAAAAAAATTATAAAGAAAGAATACAGTAGAACTAGTTTATTAAGAATAACCCTAACAAAAGGTGTGCACAAATTATTCTACAAAGTGCCTAGTTTGTACTTATTTCTTACCCACCGTGCCTGTATGTCTGACTGGAGTTATTGTACCTTTTATATTTGAGCGAGTTTTGATGAAATTGGGTAGTCAAGTCGACGATGGTCTAACTTAGTGTCTCATGTTTTGGTTCAGCCGATAGAAGGGTGCTGTAGTAGTAAAAAATGCTAATTTTGGGTTACAGTATTCCCAAGCCCATGGGAGTGCTGCGGGCGAACAAGAGACGATATTAAAAATCGGGTGTGCCATTTTATTGACAATGTATTTTAAATTATGTGTGTGCATTTTCAGTATCATTGGACCATAACCCTAGGAGTAGCATTTCGTGCGAACTATCCCAAATTATGGGTTTTCCAAGTTTTGAAGTGCCACCTATCAGCTGACTGGTGCTCTGTACAGAGTCATCAACTTGCTCTATATTATTGGGCTTCCGAAAGGTCCACTAATCAAGTAAGAAAGTATAATGCATACTCCAAGCAATGAAATACATGCCATCATAACAGAATTCAGTATTTCGACATAAATTATGTCATCATCAGGAATGATTCCTGATGACATAATTACTGAAATCGAAATACTGAATCCTGTCACGATGACATGTATTTCATTGCCTGGAGTATGCATTACACTTTCTTATTTTTGGGCTTCATACTAGGGTATTTTCATTATTTCAAGCCCAAACATGTGTGTATTACCAAAAAAAATGTCTAAAAATTCTGTCTACCCAAAAAAGTTGCGTAATTCTTAACAATTCAGATATGAACAAATTTATGAAATGACTTAAACTTTCCTAAGTCAACTCTTTATATGTCAAATAATTTCTAAGTCAAATTAATTTTTCTGGCCAGATTGATGTTTTCCATTGATTAATCAATCAATAAGTAATTTTCTGTTGATTACCACTTTAGATATACAATATTTAGGTCCTTCAAAAATATTACACTACTATGTAGTATACTGGTACAAAGAATAATAACAATAACAATAATAATATATTAATGTTAATTATCTGAGTAACTCACCAATGGGTATGTACACATTATACTATATACACCTGTTCTACATAACTTGTAGTTATATTTCTATTTTTTTTTATTTACATTGGAACTGTACTATGAAGTTCCTATGATATAACAAATTCAAGTTGAACATTAAAATTATCTCAACAGCATTTAATAGTAGACACTTATTGATTAGTAGTTTTACATGATATACAGTAATTGGAATTAATATGTCAATCATTACTTCAATAGCATTCTTAGCTGCATCACTATTCTTCCAAACTACACAAGTTTTATTTTCTTATTAAACAGTACTTTAGGAAAAAAAACATTACCTATCAAATTTTGTGATCAAGTGAGTATAACCGGAAGCCTTTAGAGAACATATATTCACACACAGGCAAAATAAAAAGCTCTGAAGAGCATCACATTTTATGCTTAAAAAACATTCTCATTGTCAATATTATGAGTAAAATATCTACATCTGTACCAGCAAATAAAAACATACTCTGTACACCACTTTGATTAATTTGGTTTCCAGTAAACCAATCTTTAGCCGATTTCAAAAGCCTATATTACAGAGTGCAACCACTCAAGCATTTACTATGCTTGAGTGGTTGCACTATATGTAACTATGAGGTCTGCCAGCATAGTCTGCATTTACTTACAACTGGAATAACTGTGAGACTGGCCAGTAGTCTGTTTATAAGTTGCTACTACATTCTCTTCATGTGTTTCATTCATTATTATACAGTACACTAGTTCTGCCAGTACTGTTACTTTTTCCAGCATTTCAAATCTTTAAATTAAAAAAAATAAATAAATTTTTTCATTTGAAACAAATTTGTCAGCAAGAATTGGAAAGATTCACTATGTCTAAGAAACTTATTTCTAGTTAGGTAATAGGACATTGCCATGGCATATTTGAAAGTGGACAGGTTAAGACCGAGGCAAGCGAATGCTGGATTGGGGCTGTTAAGGATCCCGTTTGGGGTCCAGGGGCTAAAAATCCTTGAAAAAATATCATATTTTGATGTTCTCTGGACTCATTTTAATCATGCTTGTTGTGTAATCATATAAATGTTTTAAAGTTAATTTTAAGAATTTAATTTTAAGAATACAATTTTTTTTATAATAAAAGCATACTACAATTAATGTTGAAACATCATAAAGTCACAAATTTATAACAGGTGCAATAGTACCTGTGCCTACTATACTACATCCATTCCTATTGCTTGTCTCCATTCTCCAGGATGTAGTGTGAATTGAGTTTGAGTGTAAAGGGGTATAACATAAGCAAAAAGGACCAATGTTTTGCCATTCCAACCAAAATATTATGTACTAATACCTTCAAGCAGAAATATAAGGTAGCAGCATTATAATTTAACTCATTTCCAATTGTTTTAACTTCACTCAAGTTAGGCTATTTAGGTAATTTTAATCATTGATACCACAGATTTGGCTTTCATTTCAGGATATTTACATTCTGACGATATTTGTAAACAAATAATAACAAATTGACAAACCTTTTTATGGATACTAAAGTGTTGTTAAACTTTATGCATCATCTGCTTTATGACAATAAAGTTCTTTTAATGATTTCAGTTCTTCTATCAATGTTTTATTTTGGTTTTCTAAGACAGCAACTCGACTTTCCAGACACTTTATGTACTCTTTCTTTTTCCGCCGGCATTCTCGTGCTGCTTCTCTGAAAAACAACAATTCAGAATGAGCAAAGTACAAATATATAATTAAAAACTATGTAGTAAAGTATTACTTTTTTACTTTCAAACTTTCAATATTTTCATAACTTTGCAGCTTAGTTTAGTCTGAAGTTACCTTTACTAAAGTGAAAATGTTTTTTTTTTGCTTTAAGAATGTTTAGGAAGCTTTAAAACTACTAAACATATCTGTTGCTACTGGTTACTATACTACAGTATTTGTATATGTGGTGAAAATCAGTTAAAAATAACTTCACATACATACACCAAATCTGGAAATATTGATGCCTAACAACAATTTTTTTGTGAATACTTATTACAACCTAAGCTTATTCATACGGGTAATAACTTAAATGGCACTTTCTGTACCTGTTATTGAGAAGTCTTTGTTGTCTCTTCCTAGAAGCAGCCTCTATAATATGCTGGGGGGTTGGTAGGGACCCCTGGCCAGCCACACAAGTTACTACTCCCGCTGGCAGGCTAGAAGCAGTGGCTGGCCGTATTTGGTATGCTTGCACATCCCCTGGAAACGAACACAAAAAAGATTTTCAATTATTCAAAGATATTTTTTTATTTGTGTACCTGTTTTTGTATAGCCTGAGCTCCCTCTTCCTGCCAGCTTCGTCCCCCATACTCTGTTGTGAGTTACTTAGATTAGCTTGGGTTGCCATAACAACACCTTGGGGTAGACTTGTTGCAGGCCTGATCTGGTAGGCCTGGACATCTCCTAAATAAACAATGGGGTAAAATTGACACCTGTTAACACTAGGAGGGAAATATATATATAAAAAATAACTACTAATTAGTTGGCTATTATCAATAAAGAGTAATATATAAT
>JAOTQE010123436.1:0-12500 GCA_025631205.1 Nesometra sesokonis
GGTGTGGGGGTGTTGGGAGGTGGAGGGGCGCCGGATGTGCCTAATCGTTGTTTTGTTTTTTTTTTAGCAATGAGGAATCCGTAGCACCAAAATGTGTTCCAAAACAACAACTCGTTTTTCTCAAAACACACAAGACAGGCAGTACGACTTTGGCGCGAATTGTTGAACAATACGGTGTCGACCACAAACTGAATATCGTCAGGAAGATTGGCACTCGCGGATCAATTCACTACGGAAACAGACGCCTAAAGAGCAGTTCAGTTGAATTGTTTCTCCCGCCACGTGGTGTCGAACCTGGCGACTACAAAAACTACAAATATGATGTGTTTTCTCTTCATGCCATTTTTAATAGACCAGTGTTTGAGTCATTTATAAAAGGAACTCCGTTTTTCTTCACAATATTAAGAGACCCCGTTAAACAATTTGAGTCCGCGTTTGACTTTTTCGGTGGCGGGAGAAACATCAACAAGACAAATAAGAATGAGAGGTTAATCGAGTTCATGTCAAATACTTCGTACTACTACCCTAGGTTGAGACATCGTTCAACTAAACATTATATTCACAACGATCAGTCTTTTGACTTGGGTATCGCGCCAAAATTTTTAAACGGAGACAAAGCGAATGAAACCTTAGAGAGACTTGATAAAGAAATTGAGTTAGTGTTGATAAATGAATATTACGATGAGTCTTTAATAATCTTGAAGAAGACACTTTGTTGGAGCTTTGAAAATATACTTTATCTTGCCCGGAACCAAAGATTAAAAAGAGCGACAATTACAGATGACTTAGAAGAGAAAATCAAAAGATGGAATTCAGCAGATGTGGTGTTATACGACTACTTTGTAATCAGATTAAAGGAACATATAGCAGAATACGGAGCCGAATTTGAACCCGAGTTACGAGCTTTTCGAGAAATGACGAAGATGCTCTTTGATATCTGTGTTGAAGATCTGAAAAAGGGAAGGGGTAAACTGAAGAAAAGTATGAAGTATGTACCGAGACATAATGTATCATCAAGTCGTTGTCGGGAAACTTCAAATTCATCGTCAGTTTGTACGTTCACAGGGGGTTACCAGATCAATGTTAACCTACAAGAAATCTGTAGACGTGTTACTGCTGTAGAGACTGCGTTAAACAAAGAAATTCGTCAGCTGATGAAGGTTCCTGACAAAGATTCTTTGGATCGATAAAGAGGCGTTAAATGAAGAACTTTATGTAATACAACATGTTCATTGGATCGATAAAGAGGCGTTAAATGAAGAACTTCATGTAATACAACATATCTACATCCATACACGTGCCCTGTGTGTAAGGAAAGCACTTTAAGAAACATTGTTTTACATAAAGCACAACTGATCAAATGTTCATATGAGTGAAGTATAAGTACTTTTAAATCGCACGTTTTTCAAACATCCGTTACGTTTGACAATGCAATGAACACAATACCTTTTTACAATTTATATACATTGCAATACACAAATTTAAGGACGAAAAACTAGGCTTTTTTAGAAATGTCTTTATTTGGCGTTCTGTTTAAGGTTTAAGAACAGTTAAAAAAATCAAACATATTGTGACAAACTTTTATCATGAATGGAAAATTGTTCAAAAAGCGTATATATGAAGTTCTTTTTTATATATGTTTGCTGCCGCTGCCATGGCAACTACAAATACAAGAATTTTCAAGTTTTCCTCACTTTTTACCACTTAAAAAAACACTAAATTATAAAATGTATTAATAATATACCAAAAGATAAAATAATATATATCTAAACATCTGTGTGTACAACTGAGTTTAAACTGTATTATGAGGCCTCGAGCATCCCGCTTTGATAATTAGCACTCACTTGTGAGAAAACACCAGATAAAACGTAGTATACAAACTAGTATGTTACCGGAAAATTCATCATACGGGCAAAGATCTTATAATTTAAAGATAGCGCGCTGACCGATTTTCGAATGGAATTTCTGTAATGACGGTGTACGCCACCTACGTTCAATTCTACTGATTATTTTGTAGGGGGCGCTTTAAATGATTGCTTTATTCTCGTTTGTATAATAGTTATTTATTTAAAATAATTATTATTTGGATTTATTTTCTAAAAGGTTGATACTGAATTTTATATAGATATTAATATTATATCATTAGTATTTAAATAAATGCGTTTGTGTTATCAAATCAAATCATTTTTATTCGCAATATTTTCTACCTGCGCGTTCGTTACTCCTTATTTTGTAGCGGGCGCAATTCCATGGCATTACGCGCTGGAATAGGCCAGCGTGCTATCTTTACATTGTAATATCTTTGATACGGAGTAATAACTTGTTTTTACTTGTCAAAATCTGACGGGATTTGAGCCTCCCTTTCACGGATTCTTTGATACGCCCTGAAGAACTTCTAATAAGAAGCTTCCTTACCTGATCAACCAATCAAAACTGACTTGCTAAATCTGAAATTAGAAAAAAAAACATTAATCATAGAATTAAATATCTTTACCCTCACCTGCCAACGTTTGTACTGTCGAAATTAAGAATAATTATGGATTATTTTAGGCCTCTAGTTTTAAATCGCGCTTTTTTAAAAACATCCGTCATGTTTGAAAGGCTGATGTCGTATATTCTTATCAAAGCTCTTCGTAACCGAATTTCTTTTAGAGGGGGCTTTATTGGTGCTTAGTTTAATAACATGTTTGGGAAACTGATTATATTATTAGTTTTTAAATCGCATGTTTTTCAACAAACATCCGTTACGTTTGACAATGCAATGAACACAATACCTTTTTACAATTTATATACATTGCAAAAGTTTTGGGGTTTTAACCAATATACAACACAAATTTAAGGACGAAAAACCAGACTTTTTTTTAGAAATGTCTTTATTTGGCGTTCTGTTTAAGGTTTAAGAACAGTTAAAAAAAAATCAAACATATTGTGACAAACTTTTATCATGAATGGAAAATTGTTCAAAAAGCGTATATATGAAGTTCTTTTTTAAATATGTTTTCTGCCGCTGCCATGGCAACTAAAAATATAAGAATTTTCAGGTTTTCCTCACTTTTTATCACTTAAAAAAGCACTAAATTATAAAATTTATTAATAATATATAAGAAGATAAAATAATATATATCTAAACATCTGTGTGTACAACTGAGTTTAAACTGTATTAAATCAATAATTTGGTTGCGGTCAATGTTCGGAAGATACCAGTAGTTCAAAAGGGAATGTTTTTCATAAAAAAAATGAAAATAATATACACTATTTATTGTTCAATAACTAGTTGCTTGGGAGGCCATAATGGTTCATAATTTCACAGTAGATAGGCATGTAAACATTAATATTATAACACATTGGTGAGGAAATTTACACATGTGGAAGCAGTATCGTCAGAAATATTGGCAAATCTATATTTTAATGCATAAATGCAGCAAATTTTCTATAAAAAGCAATTAAACCTATGGTACCAGATGAAAAAAAATGGATTTCGTTTTTTTAATCAGAAGTGGTTTTAAACCTCCAAGTAGATATACCTTTTATATTTATATATAGAAACGTAAACAATGAGAAAATCTGCTGAGAATGAAAAAAAAAAGTCGCCCCAACCGGGACTCGAACCCGGGTCTTCTGTTTGAAAAGAAAAATCCATATTTAAAATTATTGAATAATTCATCTCTGAACGCCTGTAGAAAAATTTAAATGTGAAATAAATAATTTGAAATGTACATTAACCTTGTGCGCACACTATTTATTTTGCTAAAAAGCGTGTTAGTGGCCTATATTCAGAATATGACATTGAAGTATTGCAAAAAAATATATGGCCAAAAACGAAAATTTACTGGTTTCCATGGTAATATATGTCAGATTAAAAGAATATTTGGCACTATCAACTAAAACTGCAGCCATGCACAAAATTTGAGGGAAATGCCCTTTTGAGTGGATATATAATTTAACCCACGCCCTTCGTTACCCTAATAAAGAATACATTCCCGATAATTTAATACATGCACAACAATAAAGGGTTTTTTTTTAAAACAGCATAATATAGAATCTAATATTAACCACGAAGAGCCGGATGGTTTTAAAAGGCTTTATTGACGCTTTGTCAATTACAAGATTAAAAAGTTATAATTTTAAAGATTCTTTTATTAGTTTTCAAATCGGTTACTTAAACATTCGTCATGTCCGAATGACAATCAAAGCCCTATATATTACCAACGCCTTCGTTATACTAATGAACAATACCGTACCTTTCTGGCAGATTAAATAATCCTACATTAAAACATTTAAGGGGTTTTTAATCAAGACAACCTAAATTTAATCACGAAAGACCGGATTTCTTTTCTTTATTTAACCTACCTATGTTAACAATATTAATTGATACATTCTTTCTCCATAAAATCGCTCTACCATGTCGTGTGACTTTCTATGACTTTCTACTACCCTAAGGGTCACGTCATATCATGGAACGTGTACTTGGTTGTACCATGGTTGTACTTGCGCTACTTCAGCTGTCCACGGCAGGGGTAATGCATGAACCAGTTCTCCGGGGTAACCCCCTACTTGTCTTGAAAGATGTACTGGGTTTTTCAAATTCAAAGTACACATGTACACTGGGCCTACGGTTTATAGTCCTTATCCGAGAAGACTTGTTACATCACCAGAACCATGGTGCAAGCTTTATAGTTAATACCACTTGTTAATAGAATGATCCGTGGCGATCTTATTTAAGTGTAAAAAAATATTGATCACTTTTAAAATGTGAATCCATAATTGTTTTTCAAGAGACAAGTAGTAATCAGTACCAGAGGGCACCCATTTAAATTAAACATGCTAAATCTCTCAGATACCGTACATAACTTTTCTCGCAAGGAATGATTAATATGAATACTACACCCCTCCCCTCCCCGACGTATAACTGGCTCCATCAGTTGACAATTTCAAAGCAAGAGTGGGTCGAAGTAGGTTTTAAAGGCCATTGAGGCATAATTTTCCAACAAATTTTAAATATATGAACTCTATCATCTCTATCGAGAGACTTCACAGACAAGCTACTCGTATGAATAATCATTTCTTTTGAGAGACTGATACGAATTCGTACGTAATATTCACTGATGAAGTTCCAGGTTGTAACGGCTGACAATATTAACTGATGAAGTTGCAGCTTGTAACGACTGACAATATCCACTGATGAAGTTCCTGTTTGTGACGACTGACAATATTCACTGATCAAGTTCCAGCTTGTGACGGCTGACAATATTTACTGATCAAGTTCCAACTTGTGACGAATGACAATATTCACTGATAAGTTCCTGCTTATGACGACTGACAATATTCACTGATGAAGTTCCTACTTGTGAAGGCTGACAATATTACTGATGAAGTTCCATCTTGTGACGACTGACAATATTCACTGATGAAGTTTCAGATTGTGACGACTGACAATATTTACTGATCAAGTTCCAGCTTGTGACGGCTGACAATATTTACTGATGAAGTTTCAGCTTGTGACGACTGACAATATTTACTGATGAAGTTTCAGATTGTGACGACTGACAATATTCACTGATCAAGTTCCATCTTGTGACGACTGACAATATTCACTGATGAAGTTTCAGATTGTGACGACTGACAATATTTACTGATCAAGTTCCAGCTTGTGACGGCTGACAATATTTACTGATCAAGTTCCAGCTTGTGACGACTGACAATGTTCACTGATGAAGTTCCTACTTGTGGAGGCTGACAATATTACTGATGAAGTTCTTCTTGTGACGACTGACAATGTTCACTGATCAAGTTCCATCTTGTGACGACTGACAATATTCACTGATTAAGTTCCTACTTGTGACGGCTGACAATATTTACTGATCAAGTTCCAGCTTGTGACGACTGACAATATTTACTGATGAAGTTTCAGATTGTGACGACTGACAATATTCACTGATCAAGTTCCATCTTGTGACGACTGACAATATTCACTGATCAAGTTCCTACTTGTGACGACTGAAAATATTCACTGATAAGTTCCTGCTTATGACGACTGACAATATTCACTGATCAAGTTTCTACTTGTGAAGACTGACAATATTCTCTTATGAATTCCAGCTTGTAACGACTAATATTCAATGAGAAAGTTCCATCTTGTGATGACTGAAAATATTCATTGTTGAAGTTTCAGCTTGTATGATTGACAATGGAATTCCAGCTTGTGACGACTGACAATGTTCACTGATGAAGTTCCCGTTTGTGACGACTGACAATATTCACTGATGAAGTTCCAACTGTGACAACTGCCAATATTTACTGATGAAGTTCCTGCTTGTAACGATTGACAATATTCAATAATGAAGTTCCTGCTTGTGACGACTGACAATTGTCACTGGTGAAGTTCCATCTTGTGACGACTAACAATATTCATTGAGAAAGTTCCATCTTGTGACGACTGACAATATTCACTGAGAAAGCTCCAGCTTGTGACGACTGACAATATTCATTGATGAAGTTTCTGCTGATTACGCCCGACAATATTCATTGATGAAGTTTCTGCTGATTACGACTGACAATATTCACTGATCAAGTTCCATCTTGTGACGGCTGACAATATTCACTGATCAAGTTCCATCTTGTGACGGCTGACAATATTACTGATAAAGTTTCTGCTTGTGACGACTGACAATGTTCACTGATCAAGTTCCATCTTGTGACAACTGCCAATATTTACTGATGAAGTTCCTGCTTGTGACGAATGACAATATCCACTGATGAAGTTTCTGTTTGTGACGACTGACAATATTCACTGATGAAGTTGCTGCTTATGACGACTGACAATATTCACTGATGAAGTTTCTGCTGATTACGACTGACAATATTCACTGATCAAGTTCTACCTTGTGACGGCTGACAATATTACTGATGAAGTTCCTGCTTGTGACGACTGACAATGTCCACTGATGAAGTTCTTGCTTGTGACGACTGAAAATATTCACCGATAAGTTCCAGCTTGTGACGATTGACAATATTCACTGATCAAGTTCCTGCTTGTGACGACTGACAATATTTAATGATGAAGTTCTTCTTGTGACGACTGACAATATTCACTGATCAAGTTCCTACTTGCGACGACTGACAATATTTTCTGATGAAGTTCCTGCTTGTGACGAATGACAATATTCAATAATGAAGTTCCTGCTTGTGACGAATGACAATATTCACTGAGAAAGCTCCAGCTTGTGACGACTGACAATATTCACTGATGAAGTTCCTACTTGTGAAGGCTGACAATATTACTGATGAAGTTCCATCTTGTGACGGCTGACAATATTCACTGATCAAGTTCCAGCTTGTGACGACTGACAATGTTCACTGATGAAGTTCTTGTTGTGACGACTGACAATGTTCACTGATGAAGTTCTTCTTGTGACGACTGACAATATTCACTGATCAAGTTCCTGCTTGCGACGACTGACAATATTTACTGATGAAGTTTCGTCTTGTGACGACCGACAAGCATTACTAAAAAGTCTTTCGACTGGGATCTAAAAACAAAGCTCAAATCTTCAATTTCTTTTCTTTTTTGCAACCATATTAACTGTTGAGTGGATTGGTATAGTATATGAAGACAAATAAACATCTATAGATATTTAATAATAAATAGTTGAGTGAACAGAGAGGAACAATCTACAATGGTTAAATGCTTCATAATTAATTATAATTTTGTTTTTGATCTCTCTGTTTTAATTTTGAGATGATCGATAAACGTTGCTGAGAAAGTTCATGTTTGTAATGACCAACAAATAGTAGTGAGAAAAAGTCTGCTTTAGAAGATCGACAAATGTTACTCAGAAAATACTTGCTTGTGATAACCAACGAGTTATAAAAAATAAAATAGATATTATAAATCACTATATAAATTATTAATTTGATTTAAAAAAATATTGTTTTATTATTTTATTATTTCAAATTAATATAATTCTGTAATTGACGCATGACACGGCAAAACCACCAAGTTGTAGGAAAATTGAAAATTGAGTTTTTGTTAAAACCATATTAAACTTTTCACAAGCTTTAAAATGTCAGTCATCAAAATCGGACATCTAGAGCTGAAGGACAAGATATACACAAATTTCCTTTGTATCTGTTTACATTTCTTGTTGTTTATTTGCTTGCTTCTCAATAACTTCCTGTGCGACAACTTGGTGGTTTTCCATGACCGACCTCAATTTAAGAATACTGTAGTTTTTTGTCAAAGAATAAGAAGCTTTAAGATTTGAGTGGTTATGGTTCCCAGTTTTGATTTTGACAAGCAAATCAATATTGCGTGGCTTGTTGTTCATTTCATTTGTCAGACCTGGCCCATATGTACGTCTATAATTTATTTCAGATTTTAGGAAAGACGTACCTAATATAAGTGACGGGCAACTACGATTTAGCGATAAGGGGGGGGGGGGGAACCGGATGACCAAACCACAACTGGTGTTGACCATGGAGTTTTAAAGTTTATCTTTAGTTTGGTGGCCACGGGTTGGGTGTAGATATGTTTCTCATGTTTTGCGCTAATTAGGATTATCAACACACTACATTGTCATTTTATATTTATAATGATTTTAAAAAACGGTGTTTATGTCTTGGTATTCGTTATTACCCGAAGTGCTATCCTAGCTAAATAAGTTATACATAAATAAACTTTCAGGGCCATAGCCAGAATACAAAAACAGACGAGAGGTGGCTGGGGTCCATGCGTTGGGCAAATGTATATTATAAATATCTTTCACAAAAAACCCACAGAATTTTGAAAATTTTAGACGAGGCAACCGCCTAGTCTGCCTCAGCACTGCAGTGGCTAAAATTCATTGTAAATAATATTAAGTTTGGTGATCTAATAACGATGATTTTGCCGACTCCAAAGTATTGATGTTTTTAAACTGTTGAAAGTTCTTTTACTCAATTCATCGGGAAAGAGCTCCACAATTTTGATCAACGAATAGGCATCGAGGAAAGAAAGTTTTAATACAACATAAGCAGTTCCGACTTAATGGAGAAACACAATACCCATCATTAACAGTACTCATAATAGCCCGTGCTTTGCTCTGAAAATAGAAACATTCCTTGCCCCATGCTCCGAAAGACGTGTCGTACAATGACTCTTACGAAATAGAAACTAAAATTTTAAAGAAGGTAAGAAAACTGTTTTTGTTTTATTTCATGAAATTGGCAACCAACATAGGTAGAGGGCCTAAAAATGTGTTACCCAAGCAACACCTACCAAAAACTGCCAGCCTCGCGCTACCTTTGCAATTCCAGGGTGCACAAGCACTCATTAAAAACTGTGGCTGCTTGTCGATTGATAGAAAATAAACCCACATATATTGCTTTCCTAGATTTTCGTAAAGCCTTTGTACTGTTTGGCGGAATGGACTATTAAAGTCGGTTTTGCAATCAGGCATTAGAGGTAAATCCTGGAGGTTAATAGATAAATTATATGAAAAAGTAACTGGTAGTGTTCATATGGGTAGTATTTGAGACTGAGTCCTTTGAAATTCATCAGGGTGTTAAACAAGGTTGTGTCTTATCACCAGTTCTTTTCAATATTTTCATAAATGAATTTTTTTTTTAATGCTTATATCAAATGAATTAGGAGTAAGAATTGATGGTAACTGGTTAGGTGGCCTATTCTGGGCTGATGACATTGCACTTCTTGCAAACAATGAATTTGAAATGAAGAAAATGTTAGAACTAGCTTCCACTTTTGCAGAAAAATGGAAACTTAATTTCAATTTGAGAAATCAAATATATTAATAACTGGTAAACGAACTGATAAAGAAAAAAGTGGAAGCAGGGAATGGCTATATTTGTGAAACTGAATCATATACATACTTAGGGGGTACTCATTTCAAGAAATCTGAATGATCACAAGCAATTTGAAAATGTTGTAAAGAAAGGTAATAGATTGATAGCTTATATTAAGTCACTAATAGATAATTTTTATAATTATAATAGAGTTTATTTTTGTGATACACTTTGGAAAACAATTGCTCTCCAATCAATAAACTATGGGTCAGTCGTATGGTGCACCATAAATAATTCAGATATAGACAGATTAGAAAAACAAATGCAAATGGCTAGATATATCCTGAAAGCGCCTATGAATACACCATGTTCTGCAATTTATGGCGAACTTGGCTGGTTACCAATACATGTTTTACATGATATTTCAAGAATAAAATATTTTGGCCGACTAATTAATATGGAAGAGTCTCGATGGCCTAAATTACTTTTAAATACAATTATAAAAATTGATTGTGATCATTGAGATTTGCGATTCAAATTTCTTAAATGCATTTACAATATTTTTACATGTGATTCTGAAGAACATCTCGCACAACTGCTAACAGATGGTAACAATATTCATTGGATTAACCCATTAATTGTTAAAATAAAAGAAAAAAATTATCATGATTGGATATTGGACACTGCAAACAAAACATATTATGTCATTATCAAAGATTCGACTCAATTAGAAAAATATTTAATAAGATAGATTAGATTTTGAAGGAGTTGCCTTAAAATTTAAACTCCGAATCTAATACGTTACCTTTGGACAGCAGAATATCTAGATGGACTGACGAAAATAATGGCATATGCACACTTCGTGAATCTACGGAAGAGGAAACCTTACATAACTTTATGTTTACTTGCCCTGCTCTATCTAGTATAAGGATAGAGGAGATGAATAAAATTCAACGCAAACTAATGCATTTTGACACAATATGGAATAATTTTAACAACTCCGCAATAGAAAATAAATTATATTATGTTTTAGGATCAAAGAGCATTCCTCTTCCTACTGAGGTGGAACATATTGTGATGCTTTTGTAAATCTTATGTGAAGAACGCTTGGAAAAAAAGGTCTGAAATCAAGCATAAACAATCTTTACATAAGATAAAATCTGTATTGCTTTAGAGCAATTTGTTTTTTTATTATTATTATTATCATTATTACTATTACTATTACTATTATTATTATTATTATTAATATTATTATTTTGTTTGTACGTACTGTTTTGTGAGTAGTTTAGTTTTTATTTATACCTTTCTTTTTTACTTACTTGTGTTTAGGCCTACTTTCTATGTTATGAACACACCAATTGTTTTTTTAGTGCCACCGATACAAAGGTGTATGTTCAAATAAATAAATAGATAAATATTAACTACCTTAGTAGGCTACGTCGCTTGGATTTAACGTTAACGTCTAGTTTTTGTAGATATTGCAGGACAATGCTCGGAAGAGCAAAGTAAGATTAACAATTTCAAATAATTACTCTCTTAATGTAAAAGAGTGAAACTTCACTCTTTTGGAATGAATTTTAACGAGTGAGAGTGACCTGAGAACCACTCGTAAAAGAGTGAATTATCAGCACTCCAAATCCACTCTTTTAGAGTGATTTTTCTGCAAAAGAGTGAGTGATTTCACTTTTATGGAGTGAATATTCAATCGATTGGAGTGAATTTTACTCTTTTTGGAGTGGTCCCTCAGGTCACTCTACAAAGAGTGATTTTTCACTCGCTTACGTTAAGAGAGTAGAATGTTGATTCGAACAAAAATTACATATAGAAAAGAGCTAGGCCCTATTATGGAGGGACTCAAACCCATGACCTTCGTTTTGTAAAACAGTCATGAAAAAACGATTTATTACCCGACAGTGCCACTCCTATCCTAGATGAAGTTAGCCATATTTTACACTACTTGATGAAACGCGTTTTTTTAGTCTAGTTAGGAGACCCCATTAAAGTATAACTTTAAGAAGGTTTTGTAAATTTCTAGCATTTTTTTCCGTTGATTGTTTACTTCCCCTGTCCTTTGACGATTTACTTGCGGAAAATTGTTCAAATGTCAAATTACTTTGACAATTTCATAGAAGCTATTCATGAAAATAACGTCGAAAGTGTCACGGTATTGTCTATTTTATTATCTTTGTATAAATCAATGAGATCAATATCCATGTATTTCAAGATTGTATCATTTAATTCGTTCCTGTGATTGTAAAATTACTTCCCTAAATTTGATTAAATGTATTACATTAAAGCACAATTCAGTTTCTATAATTTTGTGTCTTTTGAATCAGAATCTAAAACCGATGTTTTAATCCACATTATTCGATTATATGACCTAGATATTTTCTCATTTTCTTCTACTATACGTTATCAATGATGAAAACTGGAATTATCCCATGAAATAAGGAAACATTAAATTTTAATAAGGTATAGGCTTACAGGTAGACACAGATTACCAAATGGATAGAATTTTGTGTTACCTAATTTTAGGCCTATAAGAAAAATAAGTAACAAATGTAGTTAAATAGATGTTTAGCTTAAAAACGTACCATATTGTCTCCATATGAAACTAATTTTATATTCATAAGTCATATTTTTTTTTAACTGACCATCAAGCAATCTCAATTAAGATTGCTTTTGATGAATCAAAAAGAGGCCCAGGTTATTGGAAATTA